>JBAMAX010002636.1:0-13267 GCA_037043745.1 Chymomyza amoena | reverse complement strand
TAATTTTTTAATTGTAATTTTATTTAATAATTGCTGTGTAACATGCCGGTTAGTCGAAGACTTTTATTGAATATTGTGTATTTTTCGTCATTTTCCAAAATAAAACATTTATCAATATATATCTATAATATAATTATAAAGATTTTTTTTTATATTTTAACAAAAGAAAATATGTATTGTTCTTATTGTTAGTTAAAAAAAAAATGTTTGTTAAAAAAAAAATATTTAAAAATTTTCGTTATTTCTTTATAAATAAACTTGGAATAAGAGGCAGCAAAAAGATGTATTAAAAAAAATAAATAAATAATAAAAAATAAATTTCGCTTATTTTTCATAAAAATATATTAATTTTTGCTTATTCTAATCAAATTACAAAATAGTAAAGCGAATTTCATTTAGTAAGCAGAAATTTATATTAAAAAAATATTAATTATAAATTGTATTTATTTATGTAAAATTGCTGTAAATTATATATTTTCTTAAAAATATACTAAATAAAATTAATGAGAGCCTAAAATTTGGTTGCTCTGGCTTCATTTTTATATTTTAGAATTAAATTTACTTATAAATAAATAAAAAAAAACAATGAAATAAATATAAATAAAACAATATACAAAATAATAAGCTCAAAAGCTTCCATTAAAAATTGAAAATTATATATTATATATAAAAAAAAAATCAAAAATATAAATAGAAAATAATATATAAAATACTTAATAAAGCAAATTATATATAAAATTATATAAAAAACTAAACACTTAAGGACTAAAAAAGAAAATAATAGCGTATGGAAAGTTGAAAAATATGAAATTGTTTTCGAGACAGCGGCATATATGGTATATTGATAGGTGCTTGTGCTGCAAAAAGTCAATGAGTATGAGAGATATAATTTTTATGCAATATTATTTGGATTATTGAAATTAGTTTAAAGTTTTTTTAAATATATTTAAAGCTTTTGAGTAATTTATAATAATAAATTGAGCGATAAAAAAATTTACTAATTTAAAGAATGTTTTTTTATCAAATTTTTTATAATTTTAAGTTGTTAAAAGGTAAATAAAGAGAATTGCTTTGCTATGATTTTACAAATGCAAATATTATATTTTTGTAGTTTCTTAATTTAAGAACTAGTTACTTTGCACCTTTTTATTGCAAAAATGCACATAGGCAAAAGTGCCCAAGTAACAATGCGTGCATAAAGGCAAAGTGCCAGACTGATAAGCAAATTATGTTTCAATCAGCTGTTTACAAGTATTTCACATGACGTGAAATCTTTTTTTTCGTTAGATGAAGTTTTTATAAAAATCGCATTTAAAAAGCATAAAATATTTGGTTTGTTGACGCTGTGGTACAAAAAGTATGCTAAAAGTGCCCTGGTAAGAACATGATCTACCTTAAAAATTTTTTTAAATTCTTGGTTACCCAAATTATGACTATTTCCATTTTTGGAAAGTAATCGGAGCGTAATGAGCGATTTTATTTATTATTTTTTTTAAATTTTTTAGTTAAGTTTTTAAGTTAAGGGTTAAGCTATTGACAAACTTAAAATTTGTATACTCTTAACTCATCTCGAGGGTAATTAATAAACTTATTTTCCACCGTGTAAAGAAAAAATGTTGTCCTTATTGTTTAAATTTCTGGGTGCAAAGTTTTACTTCTTTGCTTAATATTTTATCCCAAATGTGACAAAAAATATAAATTATTCGACAGCTGTGACCTGCCTCAACTTTTTTCACCCTTCGAGGTCCCTTTAACTAGATTATCTTTTTGTGGGTTATGTGTTTTGTATGTTTACATATAAAAGTTTCGTTAAAACGCAAAAACTTGTTGCCTTAGTCTATTAACCTTGCTCATATTTATTAATTAAAAAGGCAAAAGCCCAAAAAAATTCCAAAAGTTTATGTATATACAGATAAATAAATAGATAGATAGCAAGTGGGTCACTTACTTTCGTGACATCCCGACTAAAACAGACCCTTAGCCGCTAAAAAAAAAGGACATTATCTTTATAAAATATAGCTTAAGATACCAAAAACTGCTCCCTTTGGAATATAAGTAATTAATGAACAAGCGTATTAAAAATTATGCTAAAAAGTTCTGGTTTTTATTTTGTTACTCTATTTATCAAAGTAGCTTATTAAAAACAAATGTTTCTTTTTTAAATTAAAAGGGTGTTAATTTATTTAAATTTATAATTTTCATTATTTTTTTTTAAATATATTTCTTTCAATTTTTAAAATTTTTTACTATATTTTATTATTATTTTCAAATTTTTTTTAGTCCTTAAGTGTTTAGTTTTTTATATAATTTTATATATAATTTGCTTTATTAAGTATTTTATATATTATTTTCTATTTATATTTTTGATTTTTTTTTTATATATAATATATAATTTTCAATTTTTAATGGAAGCTTTTGAGCTTATTATTTTGTATATTGTTTTATTTATATTTATTTCATTAATTTTTTTTTATTTATTTATAAATTAGAATTTAATTCTAAAAATATAAAGTATGAAGCCAGAGCAACAAGGCCTTCAGGCTCTCATTAATTTTTTATTTAGTATATTTTTAAGAAAATATATATAATTTACGGCAATTTTACATAAATAAATACAATTTATAATTAATATTTTTTTAATATAAATTTCTGCTTACTAAATGAAATTCGCTTTACTATTTTGTAATTTGATTAGAATAAGCAAAAATTAATATATTTTTATGAAAAATAAGCGAAATTTATTTTTTATTATTTATTTATTTTTTTAATACATCTTTTTGCTGCCTCTTATTCCAAGTTTATTTATAAAGAAATAACGAAAATTTTTAAATATTTTTTTTAACAAACATTTTTTTTTTAACTAACAATAAGAACAATACATATTTTCTTTTGTTAAAATATAAAAAAAAATCTTTATAATTATATTATAGATATATATTATTAAATGTTTTATTTTGGAAAATGTTGAAAAATGCACAATATTCAATAAAAGTCTTCGACTAATAATATAATTTAATAAAAAAATTAGCCGGCATGTTTTTTACAGCAATTATTAAATAAAATTACAATTAAAAAATTAAAAAAATTAAAGATTTGCAATAACCGAGAATATTTATTTATTCGAACGATTTTAACAACTGTTTTTTAGTAAAAAGTTGTAACTCTAAAAATTTTTGAGAAAGTATATTTGGAGAAAGAAGTTTGGAAAAAAGCATTCGAGATATTTCTAAAAAAAAAATATGAATTTGCTGTTTATTATAAAAATTAGTTTCTTGAGCTAAATAAATTTGAACTTGAAAATTAAGAACTAGAGCTGGAATACTATCGATGGTATCGATATGTTAATTTTACGGATACGATTGATGGCTTTGACCGATATATCGATAGTATACTTTTGTATGCAAAAAACTATTGTAAGATTTAAAAACTTAAACTAAGAACTATAGATGGTATCGATAGTTTCATTTTACGGATACGATCGATGGCTTTAGCCGATATATCGATAGCATACATGTGATGCTAAATGATCTACTTAAAAAATAACCGATTCAAACAGATATAACTTTGTCAATCAATATTTGTTAGTCCGGTAGAAAATTCAAATAAAAGTAACTTTGTGTTTTTTTTATGTACATAAAAATTTTGTATATAACTATTAATTAATAACACAAGTTTACAAATTTAGGGGCCAGTGAGTGAAAAAGTGTTTCTTAGGGTAATTTTGGGTGGGAAAGACACAAAAATGACAACCATTCTTTTCTTTAGCACCGTTTTCGAGAAATTTTCGAAAACATGTTTTTGGGCACTTCTTTAAGTTATTATTTAAAATCTCCTGAACAAATTTTGATATCAACATAAAAGATGATTTGTTCGAAAGGTATTGATGTCCTTTTTAAAGTGATCATAAATATATAATATGAAACTATTTGAGGTCCCGGTGGTCTAGAATTTTCGAAAAATCTATTTTTTTCCATATATTTCGAAAGTATAGGCTTTTAAGGATATACTGTCAAATTTTTGGAAAGATATTCCCATTTTTTTTCGATTCTACAGCTGCTTTAGCAGGTAGAGTCAGATTATATCAGTCAGATATATCCACTCTTAAATCTTTAAACAGAATTATCTCAAAAACTATTTTTTTGGTCTGGTGTTGTCGAAAAACTATCCAACCGAATTGTCTGAAATTTTGATATGTTGTTCACAACATCATTGGCTATCGCTCGATTCAGAATCATTATTTCAATTATTTCGTTTTTTTTAAATTAAAAAACTGAAAAAAAAATAACCCGATTTTTAGAGTGTCAAATTCGAAATAGCTCCATTTTGTCAAATTTTTATATTTTTTTTTTTAATTTTAGTTCGGGACATAGCTACTGTCATACTAATTAATATTTTTTCTTGGTTTTTGTGTTTCTGATAAATAAAAGAGCCAAAATGGACAACACCGTCCAGATCCAATTTTTTGGGACGGTCAACTTCAACGCCAATTTTAAAATTATTAATATTAAAAAAAAATTTTTTATTTTTGCATATAAAAGTAGTTAAATAAAAAGCCTCAAAAATTTAAATATAGTTTTTCATTTTTTTTATTGTCGAAAAAAATTTCTGAAAATAATCCTAAATTTTCGAGCTCTAGACCACCTTAAGTCGAAAAAAGTGAATTTTTCGAAAAAATTTTAAAATTACAAATTGGTGTAAGGTAAAGTTATTTTTAAATTTAATAAAAAAAATATAAAAATTTAATTTTATTTTAAATATTGTTTCCCTAGTTTTGCTTCCTTTTTTTAAATAAATTCAAAAGACTATTGAATTTCCTACCATATGACATCTCACGAAGAACGTTACTAGCTTTAAACAAAATTTGTATAACCGAAAAGGCCTATAAAAGCTAAACTTTTGTAGCTTTAAAGCTTTAAAAATATTTTTTCCACTAAATTATAATAATATATGATTTTATCCGCAAGTAAAGGGTATTAAAAACATGCATATGACTGTGTGCGTGTTAGTAAGCAAAATGAACGCATACCTCTACACAGTAACTGTATGTGTGTTTATTTGTTTGCTTGTGTGTGTGCGTGCGTTTTAAGCCACGACATTTTAGACATTCACAAACACACACACACACACACACACATTGCCACACTTATGAATATAAACAGCGACCACAAAAGGCAAATAAGCGGCCAATAAAAATATTATTAATACGCAACCGACACCCGACATTGTTTGTACGCTTATTCTGACATTGCTGATGTTACGTTACCACAAACGCACCCCCTAACCCGCTTATCACCAACTTCACCCCTGCTCCCACACACACACACACACTAATACAAATTAGCAGCAACTTTCACATCAGAGCAATGTTGGGTGTGTTTAAGCCATAAATTTATTAACTTAGTGTCACATTTATAGCCACTTTGCTAACCAACCGCCAGTAACATCAACATTAACAGCAACAACTCTTATAGAATGTTAGACCGTTCACCCCTCCAAAAAAAAAAGAAGTTGGCCAAAAAGAATGGTAGTAAATATATTCATAAAAACTTCTTTAAAATGTATTCACTTCTGCGTATACTTAATATTTTTGTTTGTCATTTCATTTGATTAGCTATTACAGCTTCAAAGTTTTTGTAGATTTTTTTGTTGAACTTTTCAGTTAATATCAAAGTATCGTTAACTATTATTGCCCTCTATACACTGCACGTTTAGAATTCGGAGCATTACAGACACACAAAATGATTATGTTTTATTTAAAACTACTTCACTACTACGACTTCAGAATTAGAAGCACATTGCTAGAACAACGACCTCTTCATAGGATGCAACATGCTTATGTAGCGGGAAGGTCTACAGACACTGCACTGTATCAGCTGAAAACCCTTATTGAGGAATCCCTCACTCATAAGGAGGTTGCACTATGCGCTTTCCTGGATATATAGAGGGTGCTTTTGACAATGCCTCCCACGAGGCTGTCAACGCATCACTGGCCAGAAAGGGCCTAGACACAACCACCAGCAGATGGATAGCTTCACTGCTATCTTCCAGACAGGCTACAGCAACTATTGGGGAAAAATCCACCACAGTAGTAACAAAAAGAGGCTGGTCTCAGGGCGGGGTATTATCACCCCTCTTATGGAGCCTGTTAGTAGATGAGCTGCTGGAGAGACTAACGAGCAGAGGCATACTATGTCAAGGCTATGCTGATGACATCGTTATCATAGCAAGAGGCAAGTGTGAAGAAACACTCTGCGACATTGTCCAGCTAGGTCGTAAAGAAACCAATGACTGGTGTAAAAAGGCAGGCCTGAGTCTCAACCCTGCCAAAACTGTCATAGTACCCCTCACAAGGAGATATAAGCTTGGTACTTTATCAGTGGATAATTTGGGATCCAGGAATAAGCTCACGATTAGATGGGTTCTAGGGCACAATAACATTCCTGGAAATGAATTAGCAGCCAAACTCACAAGAACTGGTGCAGCAACACCGCTTATCGGTCCTGAACCACACTGTGGGATTGGCAACCACGTTGCCACAAAACGACTGCTTCATTGGGCGCAGATACCAGGGCTTAAACAGTCAAAAACCCTCCTCTCTAACTACAACCGTAAGAGGTTCAAAATCATGATAACGCAAGCGAATAACACCGTGAGAATTTTAATGGGCCTTCTGACGGGACACTGTAGGCTTCGAAGCCACCTCAACAAAATTGGCATAGTGGAAAAAAAAAAACTATCCCTCCCACACCAGCCGAAATTGAGAGTGCAATTAACACCCTGAAAAAAGGCAAAGCTCCGGGAGCCGATAAAATCGCCGTTGAATGCTTCCAAGCGAATGCTCACATGATGGCACAAAAGCTAACTCCGATCTTAGAAGCTGTTTGGACCTCTGAAAATGTACCTAAATCTTGGAAAGAGTCGGTAATTATCAAGATTCCGAAGAAAGCAAACCGACAAATATGCTCTAACTGGAGGGGTACCTCTCTCCAGCCAACCATCATGAAAATTCTCAGCCAGATCATACTGAGCCGCATTGCCGAGCCACTTGACAACGTTCTGCGTAGAAATCGAGCTAGCTTGGCCCTCAAAGATCTTGTAAAGATTTAATAAACATGTACGATTATCGTAGAGCAATCCGAGGAATTCAACTCCACGTTATACCTAGTTTTCATAGAGTTTCTCAAAGCGTTTGATAGGAAAACAATTTGGGTGGCACTTTGAGCTAGAGGGATTCCAGACAAAATTATCAATATCATAAAAGCGTCGTACAACTAAGCGATCCTTTTGAATGCGCCCTTGCTCATTATTACCGTTCTGATAATTGAATTAATTAGTTTTGCAATCAACTGGAAATTTAAACATAAACCAGGAGATCTAGAATATGCGTATGATGTTGTCCTGTTCGTCGAATTTTGTTTGTCGTTTAGTTGAATTTTGAATTGTGTTTGACAAATTTAATCGCTGCTCCGTGAGCAATTTCAACTTAAAAAAATCCTTTATTTTTGCAAGTTTTGTTTCGTTAGAAAATGAATCCTGCTACAAGGGAAGTCGCCGCTGATATAATCATAGATGAAAATGGGATGGCCATGTGTCCCTTTAATTCTGAACATCGTTTACTCCCACATAGAGTGGTAACTCATGTACCACGATGCTTGCTCCGCTATGCAGATCTGGGCTACATCAAGTGCCCCCATAGTGATCTACATTATTATCCACCGGATGAGATTCGAGAGCACATAGAAAAGTGTGCTTTTCGAATCGAGGACGATGAATAGGAACACAAATAGGACTACATAAACACTCTGCACTCTATAATATAATATCTTTTTTTCGAGTCCCTAATTTCATTGCGCATGGACACTAACCCAACGCAAATCCATTGAAAACAATTTTATTTGCGCAATGAAATTCAGGTGGAGGAATTCCCATGATGATAAGTACACAATCATGGAATAAAATAATCCTACTTTTTTACTATGAAGCAATTGAAAGCAGTTTCCATTTTTCAATGCATGTCCGCTTTATCTTTATGACTTTACACCACTGAATTAGCTACACAAAAAAAAGAATTTTGTTTTCAAAACTAAAGCCAAAAGCTATTTTTTTAAATTTTAAGAACTTTTATTTAATATATAATGGAGAGTACTCATGAACCAATCGTCGCCGCCAATAACCGTATGGACGAACAGGGATTAATCGAGTGTCCCTTTATTCCCCATCATATGTTGCAGGCACCAAAAAATATATAATAATATTTATTAAAAACATTCAACAATACAAAAAATACGACAAACGTAGATAGGTAAAATGCCGATTTATTCGCTTGTTGTGTGAACCAGTTGTGAATTGTAAGCGAGTTTTAATATAATAGTTTATGCTGTAATCAGACCTTTGTGTGGGGAGTGGGGAATGATGCATTACCCCGGGCAAGGAGTTTCTCATCGGTCCGGTGTAATATATATCGTACTGTCGTGATTTTAGCTGAAGGAGTAATAGCTAGTTCGGTCCATTTCCCCGGAGCCCAGATTTTCCCTCGATGACCTTGCCAACATATGATTATTTAACCTGTAAGCCTGTGTGCAGTAGCTGGGAAAGCTTCTCTTTTTGAAAATTGGGGCTGTTTGGCGGAGCTGGCTCTTTTTATGGAGTCTTTAAAATGGTTCCTAAGGCGAACGACTGGGCAATCTCCTAAAACATCCACCACCGCACTGGCTTATTGAACCTAACTCCAAAACTGCAAAATTATATTATGCTCCTACGGCTACAGCTTTCGGAAACTGCACTTTCGAAGCGACAGACTGAAGATCGATCACATACGATAGAGAATCTTCCGCCTTAAAAATAGGTCGATCCCTTGGGTGCTTTGTATAAAAGGTATTAAGCCGCAACCTGACAGGCCTTCTATATTTATTTTTTTGTAATATATCGGCTATTATTATTAAGAATTAGTAATACCAATGCGGTTAAAATTTGTCTTTTTTACTATAACCTCGGAAATGCACATTTCAAAGAAGGGGTAATGCAAAAAAAAAAAATCTATGTATCGAGTGTTAAAATTGGGTTCATAATCTACACAGTAGATGATAAAAATGTAGAGTACTGTGCCCTGTTCCTTAGGTGGGAAGAAAACCACAACGAATTTGAATTTGTCAAATAAGTTCGTCTTTCGGACCTTCAAACCCAGTTAGATAGACTCGCCACAGAAGCCTCAAAAATTGGTCTTGAAATCAAATGCGCAAAATCGAAAAGTTTGCGGGTAAGCCCCACCAATACAAGCGCCCTTAGTATCGATAATTTCCATATTAAAAACATAGACAAATTCGAGTATCTTAGGAAGCCAAATTACATCCGGAGGAGCATTGGATTATGTTGACTGTAAAATTCGTGAAGCCAGAGCCGCCTATGGACAACTAAATAGATTCTGGAGAGAACCGAATATCCGGCGAAAAACCAAAATACGAGTCTTCAATGCATGCATAAGATCAGTGCTGTTGTATGGTTGTGAGACATGGTTCGTTACTAGTATTATTGTCAAGAAGCTTCAAACATTTGTCAATTGATGGGTCTGAAGCGTATTACGTATACGATGGCCCCGAACCAATTGGGAATTTTGCGAACAAAAACCAATCGAATTTACAATTCGCAAGTTCAAATACGGTTGATGGCTCACACGCTGTGCAAAGATTATGATGAGATACCGCATGCAGTTCTGGAATGGAACCCACAAGGCAAACGATCCAGGGGCAGACCTACAATGACCTGGCGCAGGACGCTCAATCGGGAGACCCAGAAATTCAACATCGAGCTACGAGCAATGTCGCGAAACAGAAATCATTTGAAATCCTTTGTTAATAACTTATGTGAATGACTACGTCTATAATTTGTTTAATTTATGAAAATGTCCTTAATATTTTAATAATTTTTGGTGAATCCAAAAGTAAGAAATTATTCGTTTTTATTTTTGATGAATTTAAACTAATTTTGTGAAATTTTTTAAGGGAAAAGGGAGAAACTATTCGCTATAAAAATTGATGAAATGAAAAATCTGGCTTTTGTTTGTATGATGCAACTTCTTCTTTTTATGTAGCCATAACAACCCGATTACCGGATTGCGGCCTGCCTTAAAACATCTCCCCAGGCGCCTCTGCATTGCTCGCGCCTTCTCACACCGAGCCCCTTCCACTTGGTCTTTCCAACGCAAACACGGTCGTCCTCTCCGCCGACGGCCGCTGACTACCGCATCGAACACACGTCTGGAGCATCCTCATCCATCCTAACGACATGTCCGAGCCAGCGAAGACGCTGGATGTTGATATGCTGAGCAACGTCCATGTCGTTGAAGAGCTCATACAGCTCCTGGTTGGTGCGGATGCGGTAGTCATCGCCAACTCGAATAGGACCAAAGATCTTGCGCAGTACTTTCCTCTCGAACACTCCCAAGGCAGCTGCATCAGTTAGCGACACGGTCAAGGCTTCCGCGGCATAAAAAGCACTCGAAGGATGAGTGCCTTGTAGAGTGTAAGTTGATGCAACTCCTGATCCTTATCAAAACCCTATTTGGCAATAAATAATAGCAAAAGAAAGTAGCCCCCTTTTCGCTCTATAGGTTTTGTGACTATTTTTAAAGATTATAAATATGCTTATATTTTGCAAAAACTAAAACCAATCCTTAAACAAAACTTAATCCTGAACCCTTAATTATATTGACAACTCTTTGCTTATTATAAAGAAATCAAATTGCTCAGTCTACCCTCGCATTTATTAGCTAATTTTATCAAATAATAAAAAATACTCATTCAAAAGCTAAAACCAAAGTCACATTTCTTTTTGAATTAAATAATCCTTAATTCTAAAATTAAATATTATTATACTTCAAACAAGCAACTTAGTGGAAACTGATTATTTATATTTCGAGGAACCTTTTTGCTTTGTGCGTTTGCTTTTGCATAGCTCTTGGAAATCTTTTAGGATTATTATTATTATTTATTATTCTTTAGCATGGAATGTCATTTAAATGGCTTCTGTTGCTCAAGTTTCAGTTAGGGTAATTTAGTTACTTGAGCCTTGTTAATGTTATAAAAATAAAAACAGTGTAGCAAAGGAATAAGAAAAAACTCCTTTTAATGTACTCCGTGGACTCAATAATATGAAAGAAATTTTGCTTTCCAGAGTTTTGAACTTTGTCTTATTAGAAATGTTTAACTTAATTGAATATTATTATTTTTAAGACAAACTTAGTTAGTTTTGTTTAATTAAATGTTTAAATGTATTTTTTTATTCGTTTATTCGCTTATAGAAAACTTCATATATTATCGAAAAAAAGGCAACCCTATCTCAGCTGAATAAATCATTAGAATCGAATATATCCATTAAACAATTTGTTTTATTCAAATTCTCAGGCTGACGACCATAATGAATTGTGCTTTAACATTTCTTTTAAATTATTTTTTATCTGTTTTAATTTTTAATTTAAATTAACCCAAGGGGCATAATTATTTTCTATAAATATTTTTTTTTAAATACATTTTTGTTTTTTTAAATTTTGTTGGCTTAAACAGAAGTTAGCAGACTAAATATTAGAGAACAAATAATTATGTATACGCAATGCAGACTTATTAGGCGTTAAAGCTATCCTTGACCGGATAGAACTAAAAAGCTTGAACACCAAGTTTGGTGGAAGCTATAAAATTACGAAACTTTATTCGATTGACGAGACCTTAAAAAAAAAGTCACGTCAAATGATTAACTTCACTTGCGGAATAGTGATAAAGTTTAAAATTTTAAAAGGTATTTTGTTAAGTTTTTTTAAGGTATCAACTAAGCCAAAGTGGAAACCTATTTTATTTCCAAGGCAACTTGAGTTCTTATAGCCCACTGAACAGCCACCTACACATTATTGTATACCGAGCTGGCTCTATTCTAATTGAGAGCAAACAATGAAGATTCCAAGAAAAGACGCTGCACCGCATCTTAACACAGCTTAAAGCTAAACACTTCATTGCCTGACCTGGAATTACCCCACCATTAGTAGCAATTGAAGGTGTTGGTAACAATGACATGCAACTCTCAGCCATAACCACCAATTGGCTCATAGTCGCACTTTATCAGTTTAATACCTAGCAGAATAAGAGCTTAAATATTTTAGCCAATTTTAATTGGCATTAAATTTGGGCAGCCGATAGTCCTGTCAGTTCTTGGGCATTTTTGACTTGTTATCCTTTTTGTCTTTAGATTTGTTTTTAAGTTTTTTGAGTGCTTTTTTGGCCATAGCGCTAGTTGGATGCAATTCTCAAACCAAAAAATTGAAATATTGTACATAAAAAAATGTATTTTCGCAGTAAGTTTTTCCCGAAAATCGTTAAAAAAAACATAATATTAGTTAGATACCTTATTTATTATTATTGAATATGTTTTTGTTTTCAAAATTTGGAGTGTGCAATGAATTATTACAATAATAATTTTACTTAAGATACCTGGTTTGGCATTGCGTATACGTAATTTTGTTTAGCTGTGAGTTTTGTATAAAATTAGAATCATTCTGGCCATCCTTGATTTCATTATTAGTTTAGGTTGGCAGTTGGGAATGACGTCCCAACACACGTAGGCCAAGGATAGACCCGTTACGATACCACTAGAGTGAGTTCAGTTTCTCTACCAATTTTCCCCACTTGAGAGGTCCCCTATAAGAGGTGAGGAAGCCATCCGGCTGCCTGAATAAACCTTAAAAGCCATTTTGGACTCTGTTCAGAGAGCTGAGATAAATCTGTCAAGAAAGTGTGACTGTAGTAAACGTCAAATCTTTTACCTGCCCAGTCCGGGGCAGTGACGGAAAAGGTGTTCCACCGTCTTCAAGCGCCTCCTCATCGACCACAGCTTCCTACGGAAGTCATGTTGGGGAGCATTCAACCTGGATGCGTGCGTTTCCCACCAGCCAGTGTCCTGTGATGGCACGGATAACGGATGAGCACTGGGCTCTATTCAAACAGCAAAGTTCTTTCGGTTCTTTTTACTGCATGCATTTCGGCCAGGTTTACATGAGAGATTCTACACGTGTTCGATGTCCGGTTCCACGTTTTGTTTGCACAGAGGCGAAAAGAGTTTTGTTATTCTCTTGGTTTACAGCTGTGCCATGGGTATGCCCAGGCCCTCCTTGACTTTGAAGCAGGATGCTGGTAGTTCCTTGTCTAGCCAGTTTATCCGTACTACAGTTTCCCTCAAAGTCCCTATGTCCTGGACCCATATGAGGTGAATTGAAATCTGCTCAGCC
>JBAMAX010002635.1:0-91788 GCA_037043745.1 Chymomyza amoena | reverse complement strand
TTCCGCACTTCTTTAAAATATTCTTGTCTTCCGGCCATCTGGAATGAATCCTTTATTATCCCTATTCATAAAAAAGGTTCCAAGTCCAACATTGAGAACTACCGTGGTATTGCCAAGCTTTCATCAATTCCTAAAGTTTTTGAAAGGATTGTCACATCACAATTGCAACACTACTGTCGTTCTTTAATGTCGGACTCCCAACATGGGTTTATAAAACGTCGGTCCACCTCTACTAACCTTTTAGAACTTTCGTCTATCATCAATCTAGCTTTTACCGAAAAAAAGCAAACTGATGTCATTTATACTGACTTCAGTAAAGCATTTGACTCGGTAAACCATAATCTTCTCATTGTAAAACTCTCACGTCTGGGGTTTCCGTCTTGCCTTTTAAGTTGGATTTCATCCTACTTATCAAATCGAGTCCAAAAGGTAGTTTTTAAAGGCTGCAAATCTAAAGAAATTAAGGTCACGTCTGGGGTACCTCAAGGTAGCCATCTTGGCCCTCTTCTTTTTAATTTATTTTTAAATGATCTCCCGCAAGTAATCAAATCTTCTTGCATTCTAATGTATGCGGACGATGTTAAACTTTGTCTGTCCTATTCCGATAAAAATAAACATTTACTTCTTCAACATGATTTTGACAACATGCAATCTTGGTGCAATTTCAACCATCTCTTTCTGAACAAGTCAAAATGTAATGTTATGACATTTTATCGTTCTGCTCCTTATTTGGCTACTTACTATTTAGAATCTTCTACACTAGAACGCATCGAGTGTGTGGCCGACCTTGGTGTTTTGTTCGACCATAACCTTAAATTCAACAATCATATTTGCAACATCGTCAATAAAGCTAGAGGTGTTCTTGCTTTTATTAAGCGTTGGTCTAAAGAGTTTAACGACCCTTACACAACCAAGCTACTTTATATCTCTCTCGTCCGTCCTATTTTAGAGTATTGTTCTTGCGTTTGGAGTCCTCAATACCATGTTTATCAAGACATGATTGAGTCCGTACAAAAGCAATTTCTCCTCTTTGCACTTCGTGGCTTAAACTGGGACCCTAACATCCGACTGCCGCCATATTCTGATAGACTTCGCCTTATAAAATTGCCTTCTTTAAATCATCGCAGAACATGCCATGGCGTGTTATTCTTACATAAGCTGATACTCGGTCTTATCGATTCTAATGTACTTCTTAGCAAAGTTACTTTTGTCATTCCCTCTAGAGTAACTCGTAATTTCCGACCTTTAGCCTTACAATTTTGTAGATCTAATTATGCTTTAAACGATCCTTTCCGTGTCTTATGCTCTAATTATAATAACTTCTATAATTTCCTCTCTTTCGAACAGTCTATTCAATCTCTTACCTCTTCTATCCTCAGTTATCTTGATTTGCCACTTCGAGTATCCTTGACCAATCCTATATTATGAATGTTTCTTTTGGTCAACGGTGCTCCCTTGGCACTTTTTTCTTATATTTTTATTTTTTTTTTGTTATTTTTGATATGTTTAACTTTTACCTTGCTTCCTTTTTTCAACTTTTATATTGTAAATCCAAGTGTCTGGCCAGTTCTTGATGTGAGAAGGTGCATATCATTAAAAAGTTCACCCATCGGGCTAGATACGCGGATTAGTTATACTTTCTATTTTTGTTCTCTAAGTAAATTTACTGGTTTTTTTATTTTTATTTTTTTTTAATTTTTTTTCTATAATATTTAATGTCAACTGTGCTTAGTTGTACTCCTTAAATAAATAAATAAATAAATGGTATATATGGTATACATTTTTACACATACTTTGCAATTCTTTGTGAGAGGATGTAAGATTCTTATTTAAACTCTATTTAAAGTTTCACTTATATGCGCATTGAATTTCAAGACATTCGTATTGGATGGATAATTATTTATTATTAAAAATGTATATAGCTTGATTTTCCATTTATTTGTATATACTAGTCCTTCGCATTTTCTCCCATATAATGTGAATAAATCCAGTTAGTTGCAAAATTGGCCACCTTATAATACGTTTTATAATGTTGTTGATAAACTGATCTGGAGCGTGTGTGAGTCTTAGCTAAGCTTTCACTGGTGTGTGTCTAAACTACACAAGCTACAAAAAGATGGCAACGCTATTCAGCAACTAGTGATGGGAGAAGCTCAGAACTTTGCTGCATGATATTTTTTTTTTAAACACAAAATATTGTAATAACAAATTGTTGAAATAAAGTTTATTTCCACAGTGGCGGTACATTTTATTATCACAAAAAAAATATTTATTCAATTATGATGAATAAACTAAGCTGAAGTTTTAATACTTTCACACATTTTAGAAAGTTCCGTCATTGGCGATTGCCGCAATTGCAACAATCGTTCACGCACCCATCTCTTATTAAACTGATCGCCGCTGAAAGCTGCCACAATCAAAGCATTTCAGTTTAGTTCGAAGATTCAGTCTCTGAAAGTTGTTCGGTTGCGCTGTTATTGATGTGGTGCCAGCTGAGCGTCACTTTTGATATATTTTCTGATTCTGTGCTCGCCAAGATATAAGCAAAAAGAATAGTAAACGAAAACTAAACAACAACCTGCCGAATTCTTATTGAAAACAACAGTGTTTTGTGTCTGTATTTGTGATATATTAACCAATATTTGGATAAGGCCGCACGCTGATACAGATGTTTCTAAAGTGTATTTACTTTGACCCCGCGCCTTAAAACTTTTGTTTCTTTATGTTATCATGTTTTTTATTTTATTTACGTATGCACACGGCAGCTAACAAAAATAAAAATAAAAAAATAAATTGTACTCCCAGTTACAAATGCAATACACGAATATACTATAAAATCAAAATGTTTTCATTGTCTATTCTCTGTTTTTTTTTTTTTTTTAACGCGATTTTCCGAGTATTTGTTCTTTCACTAAGCTTTTTATTTTGATTATTTCTAGTTCAATTACAAACGAAAAACAAATTGCAAGTGTTTGGAAATTTTTATAGCTTTTAGACAGGTCGATCGAATTGTGTCTAGATATAGCCATAGTGACGTACTGAAAAGGCCAACATTACGTATACGAAGTGCGTATCGTGCTGTTTATAGTCTCTTGAGAACCACAACAAATCCAAATCGCACTTATTTAAATGCGCGACCGTCACTTGGGCAAAATGCCGCGTGGAGGAACAACAACAGCGTAAGTTTATAAGGCTCATCATAAGTACATATGTACATATTATAAATATGTTTTCTAAATTGAAAAATTGTTGAACACTTTAGAGAAGTTTCAAGTTTGCTTTTGTCTGCCAAGTTAAATTCAAGAGAACTAATAAAAGTTGACAAAAAAAAAACAAAGCACAAAATGAACTTATAAATAAATATAATAATTCAATGAATAAATTGCAGTTGCTGACAAATAAATACCACATGGTACTTATATGTATACATCTGTATAAAGCATCACATTTGTTGCGTGTCAAGTTGATATACTGCGAATTTGATTGTATCTTCAAGATACAATTACACACAAAAACGTAAACACACTCACACATACACACATTGATACCGAGTTGGGGTGGATCAGGGAAACGTCTGGCGTCTGGACTGCCGGCATAGTATCGTTGGCATCGTTGTCATCACGACTAAATGTTTCAATTAAACTCGCCGAGATATCAGCGTCAGCATCGACGCAGCATCCGCAGCATCGTCATTGTTGTTAGTTTATTATTTTGTAAACAATTGGATGTCATTGTAGACCTACATAATATAATGTTCTTATATACCCGTAGCATATAGCGGCGATTAACCCGTAGGATATGTCTATATGGCTGGATTTTCATTTATGCGTGCCATCCAGCCACTACCATGTCAAATTGTTTCACTAGCTCAAAGAAATTAAATTTATAGCAAACGTTTTTTTCTAATGTGTGCCACAAAACGAAAATTTTCTTAATTAAATGTGGTTCAGCTTCCTGCCGCATCAAATTAAATACAATAAAGCATCATTTTATTACTGGGTTTTGTCCCTCAAGAAATATCTAGTGGTTTGAAATATTTTTACAGATACATACTATAAATAGGATAAGTCTCCTGTGCGGAGCGAGTTCCAAATTTGGTTAACCAGCTCGAAGCTGCTGTGGCTAAAGGCTTAGTTGAAGAATATAATAAGTCTTAACCATAATTAGTTTGCTTTTATGTTGAGATATGGCCTAGTCACATCTGTTGTTGCTAGTAGTCGTTAAAGTAAAGTTGTCACATGATCCGACAGAGATAAGACAGAATACATATATCAAGTTCATAAGAAAACAAGATAATTTCAAGACATTAAAAACGGTATGATTATAAAAACAGGGCCGATGCGGATAATCGGCACACATGCAGCAGTGGTAATGTTGGTTTTCCCCCTTCTTATTTCAAACATTTTGTCTATGCTTATTTCCATTCAGCATCAACATATTCATATGTCTACGTCCCACTCCCTTGTCAGAAAATTTACAAGCGATTAGCTATGTTAGTATGCTTGACCGACTGAATTCCTATCGAGAAGTATTAGATGCTCCTTTGCCCAATAGACATATTATAGACAGTTGGAGTATTTAAAGTTACACCACAAACTTATTACATGCATTTACTCACCCCGGATATCTAGATTGATATTCATAAAGATGATTTCGAAAATGTTGGCAACGAGACATAAATACTTGGTCTATGATTTGAGATTATATTGTAAAAATATTATGAAGATCTTAGCACTAGCACCTACATATGTTGCAGCTATTATTGCAGCGCGCCACCTTTAATAGCCGATGTCATCCGATGCGATGAGCAAGGTTTCTCAAAACCTTTAAACTATAACTTTGCAATCTCAGAAAGCACTCGTCAACAGTACTCGTCAAATTCGTAATTTTCTTTTAATCGTATACGCCAAGATCGACTTTTAAAAAGCTTTTAATTATTTTTTCGGGATAATAAGGCTGTATAAAACCTAAAGTTTGACTTATAGCTTTTTATCAATTGTAGTTTATTTTGTCTGCCAATTTTTTGCGCCTTTGAAACTTTCGCCGTGGTAAATTGCCCATGTTTATTTTATAGTTTTATAAAGTTTAGTATAATATGCATAAAACCTGTTGCGCGACATGATCAGTTGACTAGCCAATCATTTTAAAAAACATAAGAGCAAGACAAACGATTAAGGAGTTTTAGGTTGACATTAAATCCTATCTAAATGTACAATACATACATAAGCCTTATACTGAATCTAAGAGATGAGCCTTGTATGCGCGTGATAGGAGCTACAACTCTTTGGTATTCCAAATCGTCGCTTGTCTCATATGTTGTGGGACTCAGTGTCAACAGCCTCTCCGTCGTTGACCCATTAGTGGTTATAAATATCTGTGTGCAAGTCAGGTTGGGTTATATGCTCGGGCAGGTGATTGTTCAATGTTGGTAACTGCGGACTGCGCACTTGAACTTACTTCCAAACGAGTTTTCTTTTCGTTTTTTTGTACTTGTATTTGTTCAAATGCAGTTTTTCAACCGTTACGATAAAACTGCAGAAGCAAAAAGCGAAGAGCTTTCAGCGAAATTTTTCTCACACATCGGGGCAGACAAGTTCCTCCCATTTGAAAAGTGAAAGAGAAATACAAATGCAACAATCGTAGACAGAAAAACAAAAACAAAATGAGACGCACTACTCCTTGGTTGTTTATGCTTAAAAAACTTGTGGTGACTGTGCGCGCGCTGCTTGGTGCAATGAAGCAGCTGGTGTAGCGGCTGTGGCTGTACTTGGGCCTGGCATCGAGCGAAATGTGTGTTAATGCAATATGTGTCCAAAAGGTATATCAATTTTTCAACAATGTGTGCGATATGATTGCATTTACACTAGCATTTTATAAAGTTGCCACAAGCGGGAGTCCAAACATGTAGGACTTGTGCCACAACATAATAAGTTTCAAATATCAATTTAACTTTTTCTAAGAATCTATTTTGATTCCAAGTTGTTGATTTGAGAAAGTGTTGCGAAATGCGTCCTATGCGGGATTTTCAACACTATAATATTTTGTCATTGCCAGCGAATATCTACATATGTATATAAAAGAAACGTATGTTTTACGTGTTACGGTTGTTCTCATGCACGCGTCGATGAATATTAAATCTGATTTTTGCGTGTGTTAGAGGTTGTCAATACGGGGGTTTTAAGCCTATTGCGATGTCTTTGTGTGTATTGGTTCGTGAGATATACGCATTTTTGTGAATATCGTGAATATAGCTTAGTAGAAAATTGTTCAACACCAGGTATTGGACATTAAGTGCAGACGGAAGCGTAGTCGCAAAGGGGTTGAAATGTAGTTTCTGTGGGGGCATGAGTTCATTTGAGATGTGAGCTCTCTTAAGAATACTTAAGTTCGTCCATACGGCTTTTTAGAGAGTCATGAAAGTCAACTAATCCAAAAATTTTATGATTGTCTACATAAGCTAACTAGAGAATTTTACTATGTTTATACACTTTAAAAGTATTCAAAAAGTTTGGGCAGGACAACGTCTACCGGGCTCACTAGTGTGGTATAAAAACCGAAAAAAAATAAGACTTTTAATTATCTTCACTGAATTTAAAGCAGCTGAAAAAATAAGCCCTGTACTAAATTTATTCTTTTATTAAAATTTAAAAAAAATTTCAAAAGAACAATCAGCTCACGTAAATATCACAATTAAATTTATTCTAAAAGAAACTAAATTTGTTATCTCAAACTTCTTATCCAAGTTAAAACTAAATAACATTCGTAACTCCATTCCAAAAAGTGGCCTGCTGCTTCACATATTTCGCAAGATACGTAAATGAGTTTCTTTGTGTACTCTCACAGCTTGTATTATTTATCAAATTAACAAAATTATAAAACTCATAGCCAAGTAGAGTATTCCAACTTCGACGTGCAAAGTTGTTTCTTGTTTGTAGGTTTGTTTTCGCTCCTTTATTTTTATGCAAATCCGCGACTGTCCGGCCAAGAAATCTGTGTCCCCTTTCCACAACATTTAAGGGCAACAGCAGCTACTATTATGCACTATGTGTGCATGGACGTAACCATAGGGCAGTACCAGGCCAGGCCCCTTCTCCGTTCCCACAGTATTCAGCAGAGCATACCACAATGGTGTATATGTATACAAGAGATTTTGTTAGATCCCTCTTTATGAGATGTCGGCTACGCCCTTGTTTGTTTGTTTGCTTGCATTTGTGCAGTGGCCGTTCATTGACATCGAGCTTGGTCGGGCCTCGGGACTATTGCGATACCCCTTGAACATTAGCCGCACCAGTTTAATAAAATTCTCAGCCAGCATCTACATCATCACGGTTGAATTTGATTTTATCTGGCAGGAGTGAAAAGAGTGAAGAGGATGGTCTGGGCATGTAAATTGGAGCGTTTATCATCAAAAAATGATGTTAGTGAGTGCATATGTACATATGTACATGTGTATAAACAAGTATGAAAGTATGTATGTATACATACATATGTTTCCTACTCTAACTTCACCAGCACTCAACCAAGTATCGCTCTAAAAGTGCCCACTGTTGCTCGTGGGTGGCAATCATTGGTACATATATACATACATACGAGGGTAGGCTCATGAGTAGTCGTGCATGGAAAGTAGGGAACACTAACATCTCAATCGCAATTAATGAGATATGTTTGGATACGTCTTGATAGTCCGCTGGTTAACAGCTAATTTACGTCACAATACATTGAATACGACGTGGTCATACGCTTCAATTCAATACACAATAATAAGTTATTTCCTTATAAAAGACTGACAATGAATCGCAATGGTATTAACTATTTTAATGATTCTTTGCTTGTTCACTTGTGAGGAGAGGCTCCTTATGGTATAATGGGCTTATTAAGTTTGTGCAAGCTGAAAACCACAAAGTTACCTAAATTATTATAAGGGTCACTATAGAAGTCGATAAACCTACATATATCTGTAAGTTTATTTTATTTGTTTGATATCGGGTCTACATTATATGTCTCCCATTTAAGAGGACTTCGACAAAAACAAAAGTTTTTGATGACTAATTCGTTTATTTTTGAAGATATCGCAACCTTTGGCATTCGGAACTCTTTTATTTTTGTGCTAAATCTAATCCATATCGGTTGCTTCCATAGGACTGATAGGACATTAAATCGCGTTTGGTGCGAAATTCGTTTGTTTAAGGAGATATCGTAACCTAATTTGACCAAAAAATTATAGCCGATTACTTTTCAAAGCTCATAGCCCGCCCTCGCACATTATTGTATTAGACACTGCTTAGGTTAGCTTGTTATTTTAAATAATCGTAATTAAGCGTAATTAAATACTGCAGTTATTTGGCTTTGCCAATGTGTTTATGTCTGTAATTATGATTACTTTCTTTGTTGTGCGTATTATTAATATTAATAATTTTGTTTACTTTCGATTTAAATTGCTTTGCCGTGCTATTAAAGCTGTTATTTCAAGTGCGGCCGGCGTTAAGCCTATAAAGATCTCTTAGCTGCTGCACTTGGGAATGATTAAGTGCTTCACTGGTAACTGAAAATGTGCTTAATTACCACTGCAGCGAATGCAGTTCCCCCAACTTTTCTGTCCATTTCATTTACTTCTGTCAGCTGTATTTTTTTTATGAATTGAAAGTCCATTGTTCCCACAAGTCTAATTGTTCTGTCGCTCCTATTGCGATCCATGTATATATATATATAGCTAGTACATCTGCTGAACTCATTGTTAGTTATTATACAAGAGACTTGTTGGAGATGGAGCTGGTTGGTGGGATACGTGCTGTAGATGGATATATTTCGGTGTTGATATCATCCACATCAACTGTCATTATAATTTGCTGTTATTTAAAAATGAAATGTATATGTATGTAAATCGGGCTGTTAAATATTATATAAGGACCACAAAATAACTCTTTTCACAAACAAGTATTGGAAGAAAAGCATTTGACATCGATTGGGAATGTATATTTTTGTAATATGTCACTTTACTATCTTTCTACGTAGGCATAAATATGAAATTAAAAAATTCTATCGTGAAAGTAAAGTCCAGTCTGGATTCAGTTTATCCTTGTAGTTATATTTCTACTGTAAAAATATTGTGATGCAGTGCACCTATAACCATAAAATGTGTTATTAAATCAACAAGTCGTCAAATAATATAGAATGGCAAACGTCATTGACAAGTAGAGTCAGTAAAAACATGTCCGCCTGATCATCCACCCGCATGGATGCCTAGATGAAGCAAGTACTGCAAAAAAGTTCTTCTTATATTTGCGTTATTGGGGCTATAATAGGGTATAGAAGATGTGCGAAGTATGGTTACCAAAATAGCGATGTTTTTTGGGGTACCTTTGTTGTAATTGCAAATGGTTGTCTCGCACGCGTCATATTTAAATGGTACAAAAAAAAAACAAATTATTGTGGAGTCACCTCAAATCCATTTGTTTTCTGGATTAAAGTGGAATCTAACTTTTTTTACAAAAACATATTCTATCTGCCTTTTCTTTCAAATTTATTATAGACGTATACACGTATATGGAAAATTAAATTGTACGAAAACTTTTAATAGGGGAATTGGTAATGGCTTAAAGAGAATACAGAAAAAATCATTACAACAAAGTCCAAACTCGAAGAAAGTGCATCGTGCTGCAGCTTTGAGTGAAACAGTTCATATCAAAAGTATTCCCTTAGACATACATATATGAGACAGTAGAAGATTCAGCGTCCAAGACAAAGAGTCAGTAATTGTGATTTGACTTGCAAATTAGATAACTACGAACTTTCTTAACCTCAGATACGAGACACAATGATTCCATAGTAATTTGATGTTTAAACTAGTTGCCTCTGTACTTTGCTTTATTAAGTAATTAAGACGGTTTGCGGTGCATTCAATCCGCAATTAGTGGAAGGAATGCTTAAGACGAACAAGTCTCTAAATATTCAATTGAAATTTCCATAATAATAAACAAACACAGCACAGAGCTGATTTACATACATACAGTAGTACATTAGTAGTAAGTACAAAGTTTGTATTAATGTATCTAATATGAACATACATATATAGGTTCCGATAAGCAAACAGGACCCAAAGATATTATTTTGAATGTTATTTTTAAGCTGGAAAAAAATGAAATCAATTGATGAAAGTTTCATTGATGATCTTAAAAGAGTAATTTTACGTAGACCACGCCAAGTCAGACGAGCCAAGTAACTTTTTGAAATTATTTGACTCTTGGTTAAGCAATTCAAATGGCGGTTTCTTGTATTGCAGACGCTACGAGGAGGATCCTGACAATGCCTGGAACTGCTGCTCTTGGTGCGAGTACTTGCTTATTGTCATATTGTCCACCATACTGTTGGTGGGCGTTCTGTTGCTGACGCTTTTTTGGGTAATGTTTTACCGCGGCGGATTCGCCTGGTCCGAGAGCCCAACTCAGCAGTTTAATCTGCACCCAATACTAATGGTTGCTGGCTTCATAACGCTCTCCGGATTCTGTAAGTCTATCTATCTTTATTAAAACTATGTTATCCTATACTTACAAATGCTTGGTTTGCAGCGATACTGATCTATCGCTTATGCCGCTGCATGAAGCATATTTATGTTAAGCTGATTCACATGTTCTTCCACGCCATTGCCATACCGTGCGTGGCTCTGGGTTTTCTCTCCGTCTACGATTCGCACAATGCATTGCAAAAGCAGAGTTTCTACAGCCTCCACTCGTGGCTGGGTTTCGTGACAATGGGCATGTTTGTACTACAATTTGTAATCGGTTTTTTCAGGTAGGTGTAATCTTTGTAAGCTTTGGTCTAATTAGTTTTATATGGATACATATATGCCTATGCAATAGTTTTCTTGTGATGCTTTGTTGTGAGAACAAGACATATAGCTGCCGTGCTGCCATGGTGCCCATACACGCCAGCCTCGGCTTGGCTAATTTCTGGCTTGCCGTTGCCACAGCTGTGACCGGCCTAATTGAGAAAGAACGCGAAACCGCCAAGGACGAGAATTTAAGGTAAGTTTCTATATAAACTTCATTTATTTCATGCCAAGTTGAATCCTTTTTATGTTATAGTGAAGAGAACAGAGTCGTCGAGCATTACATAACGAGTGCTATAGGCATAACTTTGATCGTGATTGGAATTATTGTGACGTTTGCCGTGCGAAGATCGAATGCGCCAGCCTCCGCTAAGGTTTATGTAACTGAACGCATTTAAGGAGTCTATCTAGAGTCATCACGTAGACCCAAGATCAAAAAATGTAGTAAATATGTTTTCATTCATCACAGCCACAAATACGCATACGTATTTAAGATTTTTGTTTTGTTCACGAAACTAATTATGTAGCGATCTATAAGAGAAAAGTATAAAATAGTTAAAGCAATGAAAAAAGAAAGATGAAAAATCACCAACACAAAGTCAATTTACTTCTTTTTTGTACTTTATAACTATTACGTCTATATACTAACTACTGAAAACATACATACATACATAAATATCTAGTACATGGTCCTATGCCAACCTATATTCTGCTTATATAAATTAAAAAAATTTAAATTGCCAATTTAATATACTAAGTAGAATTTTAGATAATGGAATCTTAAATCGATATGTATATGTACGTATGTCTTGAAACCAATATACGGAAACCATGCTGAACACCACCAATAAGTTAGTTTGACCCATAACATAAGGGCAGACTTAAGAGTGGACTTGCCAGAAACTTTAAAGTACCGCCCAAACGAGACCAAACACCACGTATAAAAATAAAAATCAAAATTAAAATATTCAGCTAATCAAACACAAAAAACATTTTGTAGTTGCAATTTTTGATATACTAGTATGCTACATACGGTAGTATCCATATACATTTACTATATATTATAGATACATAAATTACACGTATTTAGATATTGTCGCATTTGATGTTTTTGTATCTGTACAAGTATTTGTATTTCATAAAACGCTAAACTATATAAGAAAATTGTAAACCAATTTTACATCTGTATAATAAATGATATTTTATTTATTACATATTATATTTTTTAACTTAAAGCTAAAACTAATAACACATTTATGAATATAATAGGAGCGACAGATTTTAGGCGTTCGTAATCCTATCAGATGTCTTTTTCTTTCTTCGCTTATTTCTTCATGAATTTCATACTAATAGTGAGTATACTCTTTTATTCGATGTTGGCTTGCTGTTTTTTATTTATATTCACCAAAGTTATATGTTAATAACATTCGTTTTAGAAAGTTCGGTTATGCGTTTTTCTTTTAATATTTGGTCTGCGTCTCCTTTAGAAGAACCTATGTATTTTAGTACAGAAAATTGGCTAGATGCTCGCACTAAGTAACTATACAACGAAACGTTTACAACTGCATTTACAAAAGGCTAACATAACGTACCTAAAGAGATCCTATATTTAAGACAAAAATCCACCAGTATCCAAGGAATAATTTCTTTTATATACCGATAATTTGTTTTTAAAAACGCCAAATGTCATTATAAAAACTCGAATAATTACGAAATGGGACGCTATTTGCTTAAAGAAAGTTGGTATCCAAAGTGGTTAGAAAAAATTTTACAAAAACCCAATTTATGGATCAATTTGTGAACCGAATTCGTCAAACTGGAACCTCAACTCATCATCGTTTTCAATATTTCACCTTTCTTGTTGAAGCGAATTTTACGTTAGAACCTTGCCATATAGACATATAAAGTACAATTGCTACACCAACTAAGGCCATGGACCATCTATCGGTTCACAAATTGGTTGGAAGATCGTTTGGTCCGAGAATGGCGAATTGCGCGAAAAATAATAATTTCAGCCGGCTCACAGTGGGAGAAATGGCCACTCTAGCTCCAATATTGTTTTGTAATTGATAGGACTGTAAAGCTTCAAAGACAACATATGTACATATATCACACCTTCAACTTTTTGCTTATAAATAAAGTTAAAGGTATGTATTTATTAAAAAAAAATAAGTGTTTGTTGCTTGTGATTGTATTTCGTCCCAAAATTTGTTGTTAATTGTAGTGCTAGTAAGAAGTTGAATGTTTACTAATAAACTAATTTTTCGTAGAGCTGAACTTTTTCGGATCGCCCGGGTTCCTGTTCAAACCTTTTTTAAAAAATAGTTCAATATTTTGCGCTTTGAAAATGTTATAAATTAGCTGCACAAGTTTGCACACAAAATTTATATAATTTTTTTTTAGCTACAATGTCAGTGTCCAGGCGAGAACTATTTTCTGTATGGGTTGCGGAAAATAACGTTTCCAAAAAACATTTTGCGGTGCAGAAGTATATATACGACAATATTATTGATAAAAATCAATTTGAAAGTATTGAATACGCTGATTAGCGCATTAAGAATTTCACCAAAAAATTGTCTTTGAAATAGAGACAGAGCTGTCGAGTTTGCAAGAAAGTCGAAAAAAATAAGCACTGGTTAGATAGTGACCTTATATTGGTGGACCAAACATCAAATGCTGGACGACCCGCCATTGACTTAGCAATGTCTCAAGAAAATAAAAAAAAAAAGTTTCTAACACCGCTAATGAAATTCCGTGCGATGAGCTTGTATCTGTATCTGGCCAGTACCAGCTTTCGAACAGCATCTGTATTTGTAGACTCGTATCCATGCCTACTTTGGTCCATAAAATTTTAATGCATGATGCAAATATAATAAAACATGTTTCCCTTCCGATAGAAATGATGTCGGAAGAAGCGCTTGAAGCTAGACACAAAGATCTCAGAAATTTTCGCTTACGCCATACTCGAACAAATTCCCATAAAAGTACTATTGAAGATTTGGCCCATACACTTTCATCGGACCCTGTAATAACGTTGGTATCAAAAGGTTCAGTTCTATCATCCCAAAAAGACGAACTGCTTGATAGAGAAGTTATTAGTCTTATTTTAAATAAAGATGTGGAACAAGCATTGTCAGATTATTCCTCATCAGATACTGAGTAAACATGAGAATGCTGAAACTATGTAAATAAAATGGTTAATAAAAAAAAACATTAATTTTGTATTAGTCTTTATTTGAATAATATTAATGTATAAAATAAATTGATTTTAAAAAAAAAAATGTTATAAATTATAAATAAATAAATTTCCGATAGATGGACCATTTCTGTAAAAAAAATATTCGCGGGCAAATTGGATTTCAATTGTCTATTTTAAGATTATATACTTGTCCGATTTATACCAAATTTCGTAAAGATGTGCATTCGTATGCTTTCAACATTTTTAAAGAATAAATTTTATTAAACTTGTTGGAAAAAGGCCTTAGATTCGGGCAAAACTGACCATATATCGAGTAAAGCAGTTTTATACAGAAATTAAAAAACAAAATATTAATAATATTACAAAAAATTAATTTTATATTAATTTTGATTTGGACCAATTTATCTATAAAATAAAATTATCCGTTCAAAAATAGCTACATTTTTTCAGAAGTTATTAATTAATCGGAGCTAGATTGGCCATTTCTCCCACTGTGCGGCTTAGAAAACAACACCTTCGTATCAAGGGCAGAGAAAATACAACTGTGTTTTGGTCTGGTGGCATTAAGGCCACTCAATGTTGGCAGATTGCTTCGAGGAAATTTAAAATGAAGACATGGACAATATTTTATTCCAAAAGGACGGACGCTACGTGCCAAACAGCGATCGGTACAACCGATTTTTTGCGGCCAATCTTCGAAAATCGAGTAATCAGCTAGAATGTCGATGAGTCTTGGCCACTAAATAGCTACAAATAGCTATAATTGGGGAGCAATGAAAGATAAATGTTACGCTAACCTTCCAGCAACAAAATTCAAGCACTAATTTTAAACGGGTATTGCTGACATAAGGCCGGGAATAATGGAAAATTGGGTGAGTCAAGTGGGGTACGGCCAAGTAAGCTGTGGTTTGATCGAAATTGTTTTTTATAGCTACATGTCATAATCCAACGTTTCAAATAAATGTTCAACCATTGAAATATATTAAGTCGTTCTTTTTTATTTCAATTCAATCCAATTTTTAAATTGACAATATGAAAAAATTAAAATAGTGTAGCACAATAATAAATCAAAGTTAAAAGTATTGACATATATTTTTGTTTGTTTGTGTTACCATTACACCACTGCAATATATATAAAAAATTAAATAAAAAATAATTTCTAAAGTGTGTAAAAATTTTACTTTTTATACTAAACAAAACGAAACTTCTGCAAAAATTATTTATTCATTTATATGATTGTAAAGTAGAAGTTATAAAAAGGTTTGTAGCAGAGATACGTAGGCCTTCAGGCTAACTGCAAAAATAAAGCACATCATCTTTTAATGGTGTACCATTGCTGGTCTCTAGTACATATTGAATGAATATGTTGCTATGAAACCATTTGAAATATAAGTATCATATGTGGCAGAGGAAATTTAATGCATTTTGTGACTCATTAGAATGCGATATATACAAAAAGTATCATGTTTGTTTCGTGCTAACAAAGTAATTACATCAAACGTTCGTTGCCTGCTTCTTTTTGTATTTAAATACAACTATAATATTTGTGCATAGCCTTGAAAGGTATTAAAAAAGTTACAAATATGGTAGGAAAAAAATCGACGGTAAGTGGGTATATGGATATAAATAAACTTATCAAAATCTATTACAACCTTTACAATTAAAATATAATTTATTATGTGCTTTTTAGGTGATTTAGGTATTTAAGACGGGTATTTGGCAATAACATTGCTCGCTTTTTAAGTAGGAAAACTGTTTCCTCAGCTTGTGGCAGTGTACACTCTGAGTAGACATCCATGGAATGTCTATAATTTGCATGAGAAATAGAATATATCCACACATCTTGCGGCTGTTTAGAAGCTAATGGCATCTCAAAGTTACGCACACGAGGCTTTGCTTTTCGAAAATGATTGAAATTTTCGTTCGTCACATTTATTGGAGTGACAAAATTGCGTATCCATGGCTTATTCTTACGTTCTTTGCACTTAATATTGTGTGAAGGATTAACATGCGATTTTAGAGACTCATTGTTAATTTTTAAAAACGAACCGGGTTGGCTTCGAAGGCAATCGATATCCGGCGCGAAAACTGGCACTGCACCCTATTTAAAGAAAATTGTTTTAAAAATAACTAGAAAAATCATACACATATATAAATTTATTACCGAGCAGATGTGTAATTTTTCTGCTTTCTTATTGTCAGCTATCAGCAGGCCACACTCGCATTCTCTGTAGCCGTGCAATCTGTAAACTGGTCCTATTTTTTTAATGCTAAAACATCTTTTAACATGAGCTATTGGCAGTTTAAATTTATCCATTGGCCTTCCACAACTTGGACAAGTTGAGTTTTCGAGAACATCTTTTAGATCGTACCAAAGTATTTTTTTTGCTTCGGAGGAGCCGTGTTTTCCAGAGGACTATAATGAAAGAAAATATATGTATGTAGATATTTTAACTTTATTTGACTTTCATTACTTACCTGTGTTGGCAGTTTAGGCATAGTATTTTAAGTTATGTTAGGGGTTGCGGATTGAATATAATTAAATAGATGTTTCTTTTAAATTAATGTTTTAAATAAACTTCCGTTAATATAGCTTATCAATCTTGAAGCTTCAAAATCGTCTTTTAATCGAGGAAGGGTGTTCAGAAATAAGAACTTTTTATGCACTATTAAAAAAGAATAAAAACTTTTTCCGAAAAATTCTTTCCTGCATACTTGTTGGGGAGCATTTTATTTTCGGATAATTAATTATTAATATGTATAGTAAGTCACTCAACAGGTTTGAATCCAGCAAAGCCTTTATCAAAGGCGTCAGTGGGTCGGTCGACGGCAATGGAAGGACCTGGCTGCATCACACCTATTGTGCCGTATGTGCAAATGGCACTTCTGATTCATAGGTTTATTTTATTGCCGGCTAATCTTATTATTTAAATTTTATGTAAACTTATTCAATATTTTGTATTAATCAATTGTTTGCTCTTTGTTGATGAATTGTAAAAAAGACTGCTTTATTATGATAACATTCTATCGATATTACTTAATACCACAAAAATAATATATCGGTAAGATGGGCAGTGCTGTAAAGCGAATGGATTATTAAAGCATTTTTACAAACAGCTGTTGAACGTTTTGCTTTTTCTACGGCTTTAACAAAATTATTGAAATAATAAATAAACAAGAACCATCTACTAATTTCAGCTGAATGGCTTATAATTTAATTTTAAAAGTTAAATGAAAGCAATGGGTAAGTTGAGTAAGATCAATGTGGAAATGTCGTAAAATGCAGAGTCTCGGCCAATTTACTTGGAATAAACATTAATTTAACTATTTTTTATATATCCCATATAGCTAGTCCGGTTATCTGTTTATTATGCCTGGATGAAAAATCGACTACTCCGAGGGAATATAAAGAAGTCTACTCTGACAAGGAGATACCTAAAATAATAAATAAGCATTTTCCTCTAAAAGTAAGTATTCAGATACATATATCGTGCAACAAATAATTAAAAATTAAAACTTTTAGCTTCCCGAAAACATCATTGGAACAGAAAAAATATGCACCGGGTGCTGGAAAACGGTATCTGATTTTCATACGCTCTACGAATTTGTAAGCGCTGCTCAAAACTCATTGCATGAAACAAAAGTTCTTCTCATAGAGGACGACCCATTGACTCAAGGGCATTTTATTGAACCACAAAAGCTATGCAACGATGCTGACATAAACGGAGATCATGATAAGTCAAGTGATCGTAATTTTTTTTATCCCGAAGTCAAAATAGAGGAGCACGAGTTAGACCATTTACCTAAAATTGAAGTACTTGAGAATACAACAAATGTGCAAACAACTGAGGAGGAACATTCTATAACTCGACGCCTCAGAAAACGTGTGAAAGCTGAACCTTTCAATTCGGATACATGTAAGAAAAGCGACTTAGAAAGTATCGCTACTATTGCCGATTTGCCATTTCCAAGTAAACGTCGGGGTCGCCCACGTAAACCAGATAACCATTTTAATATCTCTGATACTTCACTCAATGACAAATCTCGAAGCTCTAGTATTAAATCAGAGGAGTCCACGCAACTTAGCGATGAAGACCACGACTTCGCAGCTAATATAGATGATGGTCTTCTACAAAGCGATGATAGCAGTGAAGATAGTAGCGGAAGTAATGTAAGTCAAGAAGATTCGGACTTCGAAACTGAAAAACCGGCAATGGTGGATTTCGCAGTAATACCCAAACGGTCTGCTGTTCGTCCTAAAAAGTATAAAAAACGCAGCAAGCCACTAGAGCCCAGGGTGCGGATGTCAAGAGAACTGCTTGAACAACGTAAAGCGCATCAGAAGGAATATGATGATATAATTGGAAAATTCTTTAACAGCGTTTTACCATGTCCAATTTGTAATAAGCTAGTGCACAACTTCACGGAAATGCAACGCCATCATCGCCTTACGCATCAGATCGAACCTGGATATGTTATGTGCTGTGGCCGAAAATTTACCCAACGTAAGGTTTTAGCTGAGCATGTGCAGGTTCACTGGAATCCAGATCATTTTCGTTGCGATACCTGCGCTAAATCATTCCAAAACTCACGCCACTTAGACTCTCACCGACAAGTGCATGTAGATCCCACCACCAAGCTGACGTTCAATTGCGATCTGTGCCCAAAAGTCTTTCTCAGTAAAACAGCTATAGATTATCACAAGCTGAATAAGCACGTGCCCAAGTCCGAGTTTAAATTTACCTGCAATGAGTGCAACAAAAAGTATGCAGCAACACAACGCTTTTAAAAGATAAAATTATATTTAACCAAAGTTTTAATTTTTAGATTCCTTACAGAGCGTAAACTTAAAAATCACATTAGCTCCATGCATGACCCTGAAAGCACAATCATATGCGACAAATGTGGAAAACAAATGCGAACTAAAATTATTTTAAAAAAACATCAAGAACTGATGCACTCTGACAAACCCCGGCCAGAGCCTGAATTAAAACAATGCCAAATATGCGGAGCATGGCTTAAGGGCATGACCGGCCTTAAACAGCATATGAAAAGCATACATGTCGAAAGTGCGGGAGAGCATCGTTGCCATGTGTGCGCTAAAGTCTCGCCGAACGCCCGCGCTCTACGTCGCCACATTTATCACAATCATGAATGCGAACGAAAATTCAAGTGCACCATGTGCGAAAAGGCGTTTAAGCGGCCACAGGAGCTAAGGGTAAATTTTTTTTATGTCTTAACAATAATAATCCACAAAATGTAAATTATCATCGCAGGAACACACCTCGACACACACAGGAGAGGTGCTTTACACGTGCCCCAATTGCCCTATGACCTTCTTTTGCAGTGCCAACATGTACAAACATCGTCAACGTTTGCACCGCGCTCAATATGAAGCAGATAAAAACCAACCCAAGCCACCAAACATACTGCAGCAGGCAGTAGGAGCCACGGCAGCCATGAAATTCAAACTTATGCAGAACACAAATACGTCTACACTGCCGTTACAAGGCATTGAATCCGATATGAAACACTTTTAGACCACTTTCTGTTTAGAACTTACTAAGTAATATGTATTTAATTTGTAATAAGGTAATTAAGATGTATGTAATTGTAATTTTAAATGAATGAGTCGATGTCGACGTCGACATTCTTTGGTACGTGTTAAAAACCATTTTTAAGTCCCCCGGTAATGCACTCTACAGGGATGTGCAGTGGACTCACCTAGATGTTCAAGTCGACTATAAAAGCTGAATCTTCAATGCTTGATTGCTCAGTGTGTTAGATATGCATTTTTGTGCAACATGACGGATGAACCAAAAGAAAAACCCAGTGTAAAGTTGTCTGCGTGGGAGCTTTTGGTTTTGCCAACTTTTGATTACAATCGGTCGAGCATTACTTCGGCTGCGCTCAGTGAAGCTCTCAGTGATGTGCCTAGCGAAGTTATCATCAAATCACGAATTAAATATGGCAGTCGTTTGTCCGCTTGTAAGGGTTTCTTGCAGGAGTACTCAAAGAGCACTACAATACATGGAATCCGCTATATTTTCGAGGTGCATCGGCCCATTTACGAAAAGTATGTTCCTACGTATTTATATGGCATTTTCACATAAGTCAATGTCTCGTGCTCATAGATTGTATTGGCTTGTTATTACTTGCATCTCCGTTTATTTTTCTATATCCTTGATATGGAATATCTATCTCAAATGGCAAGACACACCCGTCATACTTGGCTTTGACGAGACACTTGTACCGGTGCACAAGATACCTTTTCCCACCGTTACCATTTGCCCAGAAATCAAAATAGATCGCAATGCCTTTGACTTTAGGAGTATATCCAAAAAGATTTGGCGTGACTTTCAAGCCAACAGGAAATTGGATGACACGGACACAGACGAGTTGAGTAATCTAGGTACCCAAACTACTCATAATAATTGTTTCAATTACAGTTTGGCAATTATGGCCGCCGCTATGCATATCTGTGATGCCGACGTTGTCAAAAAATTTAAACCTTTGTTAACCCAGTTCCAGCAGAACTTAAATATTGCAGGTTTACTAGCAGATGTCTCAATATCGAAAAATGAAACTGCACCATTTTGCAGATGGAATGGCCGACACTACTTTTGCTACAAGGTAATGGACATGGTGGCTACGGACGAAGGCATTTGCTATCAATTCAATGGACTACGACCCAAAGACATATATCGTGACGAGCGATTTATCAGTTATGTTGATCCAGATGTAGTCGATTTCAACAACTATTTTGATCAGTCGGATAAGCCTTCGTTTAACAACGTGACTGGCAGCTGGTCGTTAGAGAAAGGCTATGTAGATCAGGGCCAAAATGCATATCCACAACGTACTGTTTTTTCATCAATACGAAATTCTTTTTTTGCGTTCCTACAAGGTTATGAGCACAACTATGACTACGAATGTCATAGCAGCTTTAAGACCCAGGGATATAAGGTAGGTTCTGCAAGCTTCGTCTGTGAGTTGTGGATACATATAAATGTGTATGCCTGCAGGTGTTTCTAAATTCTCCAGAAAGCGTGCTACTTACCACAGCAAACTTTGTACTGGTGCCGTATGGGGTTGAAGTCATGGTTGGTGTTTTGCCTAATTATATCATATCCTCCGAGTTTTTAAAAGAAATTAGCACAGAGAAGTAAGTTCAAGAAAAATATTAAAGTGCTAAAATAAGAATGTTCCAAAAGTTGAATTAATACCACTTTCACCAGGCGGCAGTGTTATTTTAGTGATGATCGTCAGCTAAGATTTTTTCGCTCCTATTCGCAGAACAACTGCCAAACGGAATGCCTAGCCAACTTTACAATATCCAAATGCGGGTGCGCCAAGTTTTGGATGCCAAGTATGTTCTTATTTTTATCCATTTCAGTGCATTTCAATACCTGTATTTACTTCGAAGAACCTTTGGAAGTTCGTGTTTGTGGACTTGCTGATATTTCTTGCTATACCAAAGCTCAGGTTGAGCTAAATACTCTTTTGCAGAACCAGACAATGCAGCAGACTGTTGATGCTAATGCCAAAATTATGTGCAATTGCATTCCCGCGTGCACCTCCTTGGATTACAACTTTGAAATTTCACGTGGTCGCTATGATGTAAACAACACTTTGAACGCTTTGCGGGAAAAACATGACCACGCCGAGTAAGTTACGACAAAAATAGTTAAAATCCAAATTGTTATGGCGTGCTTTCCAGTTTTCTAGCTTCGCGTCTATCGGTGTACTTTAGGGAACGCCAGTTTACAGCCATAAAACGAACAGTTATGTATGGAATTCCGACTCTAATATCTAATTGTGGCGGCATCTTTGGTCTGTTTATGGGTATATCTGGCTTGAGCTTTGTAGAGCTAGTCTATTTCTTTACCATGCGCATCTGGAATAGTTGCCGGCAGCGACAGAAAGCAAAGCAGCAGTTACCGGCCAAATAATAAATCGGAAATCTTTTAGAACTTCTTATCTCCTCACATACATTTTATGCAATTTTATTTAATTATAAATCGCGTTATAATCCTGATAAACAATTGTAATCATAAAATTAAATTAATTCGGTCTGTACTTTCTTTGTTTCCTTAGCCCCGCACTTAAATAAATATGGCATATTATTCGCGATAATATTACTAATATTAAATTATTATTATATGCGTACTTTTTGGAAAGTGTTATATTTTTAGCTCAAATTGATACGAATACCTATTACTTCCGAAAATTTCTGTGAAGTTAAATATGGTTGGTATTAAAAACATCTGTGGCTCGTTTGTATTAAATAAAGTATAGTAGGAGTATCCTAACTGCACTTTTGGAGCACCCAAAATAGAAGAGCTCTTATTTGATTAAAACCGTTTCTCAGGGCGAATTGGGGGATCTCTCCAATGTTGTTGCAGTTTTAAATCTTTGAAAGAAACCATTATTTCCAATTTCGATTTTAATGAAAATTATAACATGGTAACCAAAGCATTTGGGATTTTATTGGAATTCTCAAGAATGTGATTACAAAACAAAAAGGGTCTGCTTTGACACTGGCTCTTAAGCTAAAACCAGACACCAGAAAGAAATATTTGGATACGATCAAAATGTTTATTAAGCAATAGTTTTTTAGATTCGTGGTTGACAATCTTGGCTTGGTGATAGGTAAATTGAGAAGTAATAGGTAATGTTTGCGGCTGCAAGGGCCTTAAATAACATAGTTTAAGATGACAACGGTGCATGAAAGCAAAGAATATAGACCCACCGTTACTACAGAAACTACAGTTTTATGACCAATCAATTGGTTTTCAAATTTTGTATTTCAAACGTAAAGCAGTAGAGAAAAAGGTGCAATACTACAGTATAATAAAAAGGAAAGGATGTTAAATTTTTGTTGACTTTTTTAACCTTTATGCAATGTCTAATTTGTAATTTAATTAAGGAATAGGAACACTATGAAAACTTAGCATTTGAGTTGATTGTAGCGCGCTGTGTCCCCCGATAATGCATACAGTGGGGATTACAGTGGACACACCTAATTAAGCTCGTTGACTATAAAAGCGTCAACTTTTATAATTCGGCGCTTAGTGTGTTGGCGGCGGGCTCTCTTGTAACATGGCTGGTGAATTAAAAAGCAAACCTTGTAAAATATTTCCCGGGCCGGAGCTCTTGGACTTGCCTACTTTTAACTATGATCGGGCAAGCATTACCTCGGCTGCACTAAGTGAAGCGCTAAGTGATGTGCCAAGCGATGTTATCATCAAGTCACGTATAAGATACGGCAGTCGTCTGTCCGCTTGCAAGGGACTTTTGCTGGAGTACTCCAAAAGCACTACAATTCATGGAATTCGTTACATTTTTGAGGTGCATCGTCCCTTCTACGAAAAGTTTGTGGCTACTGTTTTCCTTGTTTATCATGGTATTTAGTATTTTATAGTAAATATAATTTGAATGCCCACAGATTGTATTGGCTGATACTTACGTGCACCTCCGTTTACTTTGCTGTTTCTCTGATCTGGGATACTTATCTTAAGTGGCAAGAAACGCCAGTAATCTTGGGCTTTGATGAGACGCTAGTGCCTGTGCATAAAATACCCTTTCCGACCATAACAATATGCCCCGAAATCAAAATGGATCGTAACATCTTTGACTATTCAAATATATCTAGAGAAATTTGGCGCGACTTTCAAAGGAACAAAAAGTTTAAAAACGTCAATAACATAGATCCAGAAGAGTTGAGTATTTTAAGCCTTTAAAGCCAGTAATTAGGACTTAATAGCTTTCATCTTATGGCATATAATTACAGCTTAGCACGCATGGCAGCCAGCATGCACATTTGCGACTCCGACGTCGTCGAACGTTTTAGGCCCCTCTTGTCCCAGTACCAGGAAGATTCGGATATTACAAGTAGACTAGTAGACTTGTCCATATCGAAAAACGAAACTGCACCCTTTTGCAAATGGAACAGCCGATTTTATTTTTGCAACTTAATACTGGACATGGTGCCTACGGACGAAGGCATTTGCTATCAATTCAATGGACTTCGGCCCAAAGATTTGTATCGTGACGAGCGCTTCATCAGCTATGTAGATCCTGATGTTGTCGATTATAACAACTATTTTGATCAGACGAAGCCTCCGTTAAACAACATTACTGGTAGCTGGTCCTTAGACACAGGCTATGTGGACCAGGGCCAAAATGCATATCCACAGCGAACGGTTTTTTCATCAATACGAAATGCTTTTTTTGCTTTTCTTCAGGGCTTCGAGCACAACTATGACTACGACTGTCGTCGCAACTTTAAGACGCAGGGTTATAAGGTAAGTGGTTTACATCCATTTTTGGATTTCACGTACATTATACATGTGTACATATGTACCTATATAACCGTATCCTTGACTCTGCATGTTCAGGTATTTCTTAATTCTCCTGAGAGCGTGCCACTTACGTCGGGTAATTACATATTGGTACCACATGGTGATGAAGTCGTGGTTAGTGTCCTGCCCAATTACGTAATTTCCACGGATAACTTACACGAAATTAGTGCAGAAAAGTAAGTACAGTGTAGTTATGTTAATGTCCATTAAGGTAAACCATCTAAATTTCTGTTTACATTTTTATATATAATAATAGAAAACATCCAGTTTAAATATTTTATAGTTTAAAATTTTTATTTTTTAATATTGTTTTTTTTTTTTAAATTAATTTGCTCTTCTTGCGTGTATGGTTACGACGATATTTACGGAAGTCTTTATTTCATGCTTCAGAGGCTCCTCAGAGCTCATTCCTATGGGTAGTTTGACGCTTTGAATTACATCTCCTACATGAATAAGGATTTTTTTTAGATTCAAATAGCTCTGCAGTCTCCTATGAAAATAAATGAAAAGTTCCGAAGCTTTTACTTTGCCACAATCCATGGTTCGCAAAATTATCCCCAGTCTTTGTTGGTAAAACCGTCCAGAATTATCTCCACTATTTGTATTCCCTGAAACCACTAAAGAAATATCAACAGAGTTCCATTTCATCCAGTCATTCTTTGTAATGCATTTAAAAATAAAACGACGTTCTATTACAACTTAGCCATTTTTTATGCAATTTGATTTTTAATTTTTTTGTGTCCATCATTGCTGAACTTTTTTCTATCCATTATATGACTATACACACAATTTTCAACAGCTAAAAAAAAGAGCTTTACAGCTCTTTTGCATGGATGTGTTTCCTAAAGTGGCAAAATTATCTGAATACCGATGTTTGAAAATTTATGTACAAGATAAACAGAACTAACATAAAAACCAAGGATCAAGCCGGACCTAGCCGGTCTTATGTTACTTTTACTGTAAAGAAGTTAATAGAACATAAAACAAAACAGCACAACGAAGAGGGTTTTTAAACTAGTAATTATCAGTAACTCACATAAGGACAGGTCACAGACATATTTTTTTATTAAATGCATACCTTTAACTTATTTTCTAATCAAAAGGTTGGACGATACTCTAATATTCAATCTTATTTCACAAATGCCGACTTTGGTAGCTCCCAAAGGCACGAATTTGAAGTCATAAAACAAATAATTTTAAAAAATCTGGTATTCTATTAGCTATGGAAAAACTAAAAAACATCGGTTTAATTAGCAAGTTCCAAAATTGACTGCGATTGGGTGATACTTTGTACTTTTGTGTTTTCCCAAATAGGGTGAATAATATTTAATTTACTAGAAGGGCTTTAAGCCCTACTTAAGGATAATAAGTAGAGAATACAGACTTAGCAAGGGACAAACATCCCCCAATCGTTCCTCAAAGCGATGCAAATCATTATCTCTCTCACGCAGACTGGTGGATGAACAAACAAAGATCAATTGTAACCAGAGGCTATGATAATATTCTGGCATTCCTTCTTTTGCCGCCCACAATTCTTTTGCTTTCCTTAAAATATATGTACATATGTATAATATTATACATATATATTTATGTATGTTAGTCGAAATGTGTAATTTAATTGCAAAAGTTGGGTGCTTAACACGGTAATAGTACCTCTGGGACTGGGCGTAGCACTTACGCTATTGTTTAGAGGTAGGTAAAAGTTACAGAATTAGTAGTTACAGAATTACTCACGGTCAACGTTAAATTAATGTAGGTGTTTGAATTAAACGATTGGGATACGGAAATAGAAGGTAACTACTTTTTCCGTGTTTTGAGTTTGCCTAAAATGCATTGTAGACTATTTATAAGTTATGTGTGAAAATTCCTATGAATGTACTCTAAATCGGCGTAAAAGGCCGAAAAAGCAATGATATATACTGTAAATTTGGCACATGGAGTGAAAACGATTTAATTTAGGACATCTGTAGTCTGGTATAAATAACAACATTTGACACTTCGCTTTCCAAAATAGGCGTCAGTGCTACTTCAATGATGAACGTGAATTGCGTTTCTTCCGCTACTACTCGCAGAGTAATTGTCAAACAGAATGCTTGGCCAACTATACTGTGTCCAAGTGCGGATGTGCCAAGTTTTGGATGCCAAGTACGATATTTATCCCATTTGTTTTAATGCATTACAATTTGTTTCAAAATCATTGTCTTTCGAAGAACCTTTGGGTGTGCGTGTTTGCGGATTGGCCGATATTACATGCTATACCAGCGCCCAGAATGAACTATACGCACTTTTGCAAGCACAAACCATGCAGCAGACCGTGGACGTCAATGCCAAGGTTATGTGCAACTGTATGCCCGCTTGCACATCCTTAGAGTTCAACTTTGAAATATCACGAGCTCGTTACGACTTGCAGCATACATTACAATCCTTGCGGGAGGTTTACGAGCACAGCGAGTAAGAAGCTCCTAACTTGGACTAAATCAATATCTCAATTTGACGTTTGCTGTATTGTCTGTCCCTTAGCGCTGTAGCTTCTCGGCTTTCGGTATACTTTAAGGAGCATCAATTTACGGCAATCAAGCGGACCGTAATGTTTGGAGTTTCAACATTAATATCCAACTGCGGCGGAATATTTGGTCTATTCATGGGCATATCTAGTCTGAGCTTTATAGAGCTCATTTACTTCTTCTCCATGCGAATCTGCAGCAGTTGGCGGAAGCGGCAGAAACAGCAGCTAATCGTACAAGAGTAGGAGCGGAGCTACATTAATATGAACATAAACATAAGCCTTGAGCGGCGACCTTTAAGAGGAAAACAATAACAAGTTGGAATGTCTTTCTTTCTTTATAATTATTTACAAGGATGGCTTAACTGCACCTTATATAACGCTTTGACAGTTTTTACATAGTTCTGTATAATTGTATAATGCATAAATTTTAAAATATATTCATTTATGTATCATAAACTTGTTTTGCATACTTCCTTTAACATTTTTCAGTAGCAAACAATCAAAGTAATAGTACATACATAGGTTAAACTTTACATAAAAATATTATTGTTCGTTCCTCCATTTAAATTTTTTTTCGCAATTTCTTTTTGCTTTTATAGAAATTTTTGACAAAATATTTATTTTTATAAACATATAGAATTTAGGTATATTATTTTTTTTTATTTTATATATTTTGCGCTAAGTGTTTGTTTTTATTTTTATACTTTACATTCCAGTCGGCTATGGGTTGTATTTTTATTTTAGCCATAAACCAAGCAAGACTATTAGGATTCTTGGCTTAGATTGCGGGGGGTGAAAGTAGCGTCAGTATAGAGAATATGTATGTATGTATTAGCTCCGCATTTTGCTATTATTTATTTGTAATTGTTTTTAGTGTTTGACAATGATGAAATATTATAAATACAATACTTTAGTTTTTATTTTAAAGGAAATTTCATCGTCATCTGTTTAATGCATTAATCAAAAGATTAAATCATTTGGAAAAATTTAAATGAACAACTCTATATAGTAGTCTACTATATACTCTATCTAATATTTGCGACAAATAATTATGCATGATTTTTGTGTTAGTTCTTTAAAGCAACAACTACAGACTGTAGTCGGTTGTCAGGTGAGGGCAGCGGTTACCAATAAAAGTTTTTGCATTAAAAACTCCCAAGTTTGGGTTAATTTTGTTTCAAAACGTTCTAACTCAAATGTTTATTATTATAAAAAAAAATTATGTGTTTTTCTTTAAATTTTCTACTTAGGTAACTTTAATTTTTTCGTTTAGCTTAAAACTTGTATTTCATAAAAGAACAAAGCACAATTTATGTTTACAAATAAAAAGGGAAAATACTGTTTTAAAAAACTTAAGCAGAACAAAAACAAAAGAATGTGCATTAATCTTGCATGGTGTTTGCTCGCGATTGGAATATTCGCAAAAGATTTCCGATGCTGCTTTTAACACGTTTTAAATATTTTAATATTTTTTTTTTTAAGTAAGTTAATTTTAAACGGAATTCTGTAACGCGTAACATAAATAACAACAATAATTATATAACAATGACTAAAATTATTTAATGTAAATTATTTTTTTGCGTTGTTTGTATTGTTTGGGCAACTGTTTTAATTTTTCTTCTTTCAAAACGAGAATTAATTTTGATACTCAAGACGTGTCTTCTAGGATGTTGAATTCGGCGATTACAAACTTTTTTCCTTACGGTTGTGTGTGTGTGTGTGTACGGTATATGGACATGTTTCAGATTAACTTAAGCCTTTTAAATCTTTGTTTGCTCAACCATATCTATGTTCACCTTGTAGAATACATATGGGAAATATTCGGATTGACCAAAGCCCAAGCCGGGTATGTCAACATTCTGCAAAAATATTCAGTATAAAAATGATAACAATAACACTAGTATGTGTCTATGTATAAATCTTACATCTGCACTGCTAACATGTCCACCGGCGGATGCACCATCCAAGTGGCCATACAACTGATTTAGCACATCCCTTAAGCGTTTCATGCTTTTCTTGTTGGGCTCAATAAGTATGGCCTGGAAATTGACGGGAAGACCGTACCTGTTTTGAAAGCAATAAGTTTCTGGTTATACATCTGCATGAAGGAGGTCTCGCGATCTTAGACGTCAACACCACTACAAACCTCAGTACGGATTCCACAAACACGCGCAATGCTTTCACGTGAATCAAGGCGCAGAAAGCTTCACTGAAGTTCACTTTGAGCCAACGTACTAGGGGGCCCTACGGATGACACATATCCTTTAATATCAATTTATAATTTAATTAATCTTATATACTTACAAACTGTTTCTTCTTGTCGGTCATTAGTTTGGTCATTTCGTTCTTGCCCGCGGCCAATTCTTCCTCGTTGTAAACAAAATCACGTACTATAAATTTACGTTCACGTGCATGTAGCTTAAACTCCTCTGCCACCTTCTTGAAGAGCGTTACATTGAATAGACAGTAATCGGAATCATCCAGTATAAGTTGCGAGGAGCGTGGGACAATCATGTCGGTGATTTTCTCATAGTTGGCTTGCCAGTCATTTGCCATAGCTCTAAAGTCAAATGAAACATTCAAAAGAATTAAATTGGTCGATATAGACAGGCCCGTCTGTCACTCCGTATTAATGTCATTATCCCAGATATGGTAACATCTAGAGCATTCAAACTTTCGGATAAGATCATTTATAATCAATAATAAAGCAAAAGCTTTAGGCTTCGATACGTTCGTTCAGTAAAAAAAAAAGTTCTTTAGCGCAAAGTCTTCCCCGACCGACTTTGTCCACCATATTTTCAATTCACACAAAAATAAATTAAATCAGGAATGACAGACAGTCTGGTCGTTTTGAATTGTTTAAATAAATTTTTAACCCACTTTGGAACAATAACCAGCAGCGTTGTTAGATACTCCGAGTCTAATATGAAGTGCTCCTTCTTCACCAGATCCGCGAGATTACGCGTCAGCAAACTTCCACTATGGAAAGAAGATTCAGTTGGGTAAAATATAAAAGAGAAACGAAACTATTGTTTCCCCACCCCCGCTACTTACGTTTTCTTCTTTTCTAGATTTAGCAAGCTGCCTTTCAGGTTGTTGTAGCCCTGTGATTTTGTTTTCAGGTCTCCATCAATTTGACCAATCTGCTTGGATATAATGTCGGCTATATTGCGTAGCGATTGCTTAATAGGATATTTGGCCATGTCCCATTGGAAACGGGTTAAATACTGCGGCAATTCGGCTATGTTGGCAAAAACAATGTTAAGTTAATAAAATTCATACATGATTATTATTTTCTTCTACTTATGTCGAGTTATTTGAATACAAAAAAAAGAAAAATTATTTATAAACCTAACAAAAATTAACGATAAAATAGACCATTTAAAAAATAATAAATAAATAAAAATATTTGTTCAATATGGAGTATAAATAGACACACACACACACACAAATATACACAAACACACACATACACGCAGCAGCAAAAGGCTTAAAAAGCAGCATTTAAATTAATTAGTAATTAATTGTTTTTAATAACTATTGTAGAACTAGAATAAATACCACAAAAACAAAACAAACACCAAATAGATGGATTAGCAACACACAATAAATATAATATATAGAGTAGCATAGGAACGAACGTTGGTAAACTTTTATAAAACAAAATAAATACAAATTAATACGGATTACGGATTATGTTTTGTTTTCAAAGCGATATCTGTAAATTTTGTTTTGTGTTTTTTAATTTAATTGTAAGTTATTAGTTATTGGAATTATTGGTATGTTCGAAAATAATAATTAATTAATTTAGTACTTGGTTTATGCCAAATGTGTGTATTTGAACGGACTAGACGACTAAACTAAAAGCTACACTTATAGGAAACGAGGAATACCTTTTGCATAATAGTTTAAACTGCACAAATCGCTTAAAACATAAAAGGATTGCCATAGATTGGATTGATTTGTAGTTGGTTAAATAGTTTTATAAATAAATTAAACATAAAACAAAAACAAAAATTATCTTAATTTGAGGCGCTTTTAGCATTGTAAATTCGGCGTAATTCGTGGACATTTTCGTGTATATATATATGGTATATACATATATATATTTTTTTTTATTTTATTTTTTTTTGCGGAGCGGAACAACATTGGTGAGCAGTACACTGAAAAAACAACATATTCGCTTTTACACTGTTACAAATAATTTGATTTATATTAATATATAAGCATGTCTATATGTATAAATATATAGAAATAATGTAAAACTGCAAAAAAGAGAAAAACTATAGAAGAGATTTGCGAAAAATAGTACACTTGGAAATCAAAAAATGGGATACAGGAAAGAAAAACTTGTCGTGGTGACTGAACGCTGAACTGTACGCAGGTGTATAAAATTTATTCAGTATAACAGTTGCAACACAGTCAGTTTAACAATACAAAAACAATATTTATATAATTTTTTGTATATATATATATATAAATTTTTAATTTTATTTTTTTTTTGCTGGATAGTTAACGTGAAAGTTGTACATCAAGTGGTTGAAGTGAAATTAAAAATCAAGAAAGGAAAAAAAAGGAAGGAAAAAGTAAAAACAAACAGTAAGAGCAACGTCAAGGGCCATATACTATATGTAACCCAGGCATGCTAACCTGGACTCAGTGGAAATTCTGGTGGTTCAGCGTTATCCGTGTCTGGACTGGAACGCCCTTGGCTACTACTGCCACAACAACTACTCACTGGAGACGATCTGTGAGTTGGTGTTAAATTAAATCCATTGTTTATATTTAATTGACTCGGTGTAGAACGTTTGCTATAAATTTGATCGGCAAGAGAATTGAAGAAAGAGCGATAACTAGAGCGCGGTGTGGGCGATGTTTGATGCCAAAATGTCATTCGGTTGGTTGGGTGGTTCGAGTGTTGGTTGGGTTGGATTCATTATAGAATCCATGTGTGTGTGTGGGTGTGTGTATGTGTTTGGATGTATATGTATGCATGAGCATTTGATTGTTGTGCATTTGTCAGTGCAAGTAGTGGTGGATAGGATGATGAGTTATGACCGTACGTAATGAGTTAAAAATAAAAAGAAATACATTATTATTGAATTTAATTTCTCTTTGTTTATGTATAATTAAACATAAAATATTTATGAATTTCTGGTATGATTGCAAGCAGGCAAAGCGTATAAATGTCTTCTTATGTATGTATGCGTTTATTTATTAGGGGGAAGTCTGAACATTTTTTACAGTGTTTAAATGTTGTTGCCTCATCTCTAGCACGAATGAGACGTTGTTCATCGTCCGTGCGAGAAACAGCAAAACTTGGATGACAGGGCGGTGGTGAGGTGGTGGGTTGGTTACTGATACTGATAATTGGCATTGATATTGAGCATTTGGCAATTGGTGCATGTGCTGGCGAGATTGGCAACGTTCTACAAAAATTATTTAATGCGATGATAAGATACCTGCTCTTCTTTGAATTACGCTTGGGTTTAGTGAACCACCAGTCGAATGTCTCTGATAGATCTGAGGCGCTGTTGCTACTCTTTAATTCAGCAGCTTCTTCGGAATCGCACGACTTAAGCGTTGGCGATTGTATTGGCGATGACATAATCGTCGTCTCAGCTTGATATTCTTGGTGTGGTAGTTGCTGATGTGGTTGTTGCTGTTGCTGCTGTTGTAGTTGTTGTTGTTGCTGTTGCGACTGCTGAGGCAAGTTCAATTGACTGGCATGGCTACTGCTGCTGCGAAAGCTCAGTTTGTTATTGTTTATGCAGCAAGTGTTGTTATTCAGCTTCTTGCTGTTAGAGCGCGACATGCTGGGCACGGAGCTGCTAGTAGTGGGCGCCGACGTCGAAAAGTAGGCAGAGGAGCAAAGTGTTGAGGCGGAGATATTCTTAGCGAATGCAGGCGATGGCGATGAAGCGGTAGCAGCAGTGGCATTTGTGGCAGCGGCTGCAGCAGCTGCACTTGTGCTGGCCCCCATGCTTCCACCACCCATGTTACCGGTGGCAATTGCAGTAACAGTAGAAATGGCACAGCGAGTGGCATTCAGCATGGAGGAAGCTGTCTGGGAGTAGCATTCGTCTGCGATAAGCGTGCTAGCCGTGGCGCTAGCGCTTGGCGGCGCAAAGGCGAAGCATTCATCACAGGCACAGCCAGACGGCAGCACAAAATCAAATTCACGTTCCGACTCGTCATTTGTTGTGGACAGGTTATTTAGGCTGCCGCCGCTCACGTGACACGCTGGGCAAGCCGAGCCGCTTAAACTTGCTGCCGTACTTGTTGCGGATTGGCCAAGAGATGCTACTGCAGCATGGGTTGTGGTAGTAGTATGAGTAGTAGTAGTAGTAGTAGTTACATTTGGATTGTTTGTGTCACGACTATTTGAGAGAAGTGTTGATTTACCCTTTAGTTCCGACGGCAGCTGATGATGACGATGATGGTAGTTTTGGGGCTTGTTTTGATGGTGGGTGTGCTGGTGCTTGCGTTGGTGCCGCAGGCTAAGATTCTTCAAACGTTGATGGTGTCGACACGGCATGCTGTCGTCGGGCGGACCTGGACCTGAATGAGCATAACGTGGTGGGCACACGAGCAGGCAATGTTCAAGTGGTTTCATATGGTTGTTGGTTGTTGGTTTCCGGAATTTTGAGTTTAATTTTAAAGGTTTTGTTTGATTTTGATTTACGTGTTATAGTCCAAGTATAGATGCCAATAACAATTCAATTTAATTTTTAGTTTCAATTTGGTACAAAATAGAGGAAGGGCGAGCAGATGGTCGGGTCAAGTATAGTAAGTATACAATGTAAGGTAAATAAGGAAATGAACAGAATTGTAGCATACAATTGGGGGGTCTCGACCTAAAAAATTTATTTCTATAATGTATGTACTTTCATGATTTCAGAGTCCTTAGAGCTCTTTGATTATAATAAATATATTTCGTTTTTCGTTCATTAACTCAAAGCCAAAAAAAAAAACAAAAAAAATTTGGTAAAGAAAAAAAGAAATGAGGTAAATTAGAAAATAAATATATAATAAAATTTAGAACTCATGTGTGGAATGTTTCGGGGCGTTTTCAAAAATAATTCAAGTTATGAACAACAGTGGAAACAATGTAATCAAATAATATAATTTTTAGTTTTTTCTTTCAATGAAAATGCTGGCAATTTTGATTCAATTTGTACAGTGTAAAAGCGTTATATTCTTTTTACAATCATTATTATGTGTATATTCCAATTGTCAATTAGTTTCCGGTATTGTTGGAGGCTAAAAAGCGGAAGCAGGTGAATACACGCACATAACGAAACAACAAAACAGATACAGGCAGGATTTAAAGTTAAAGCATGTGTGATTTGGAGGAGCAGGAAGTGACATAGAGGTAAGTAGAGTATCCAGATGAGTTTTGTACTTGAAATGTGCGATAGATAGCTTACAACATGATATACAAAATAATATTGGAGCACGCACGCACACAACAGTCAGCAAATACACACATAGGGCACACACGCACACACATAGTTTAATTCACATCCACAGAAAATAGATATTAGAATGCCGAACTTTAGACGCACCTACTTAAAGTATTTATAATCTTGAGGAGCATGAAACATAGGACAAACTCAAAAGATTAAAAAACGAAGAAAAGAACATAAATCAGCACACGCGCATGATCGAAAATAAACGGATATGGATTAATTCTTTAAAACAAAATACAATATTTTATTATTGTATTACTTATATCATTTTTTTAACTTGTTTTATTTTCATTCACTTATCTGTCTGAAGAATGATTCAAAAACTAATAGGCTTTCAATGACGATTAATCACAAAAATAATTTCGACTGTAATTTAATAATGAAAAAAAATATATTGCACAAAATTAATAATTTACAACAGTTTTAAGTCAAGTTAAGTAAGTTGTGTAAAATATACAAAGTGTTTGTTCTGTTGGTATTGTTGCTTAATTAGAGATACGACCAAAAGCTTTTGATCCTTAAATCATTAAAAAGTATATTTGGGTAAGTGCGCGTGTGTGCCTTTGATTTGTTTTTTATATATTTATGTATATCATGTTTGTTTGTATACGTAAAGCGGGTATGTCTGTGTATGTGTCTCTGTGTGTGTATGCGTGTGAATGTGTATGAAATGTACAACAGACGCAACACAAAATAAACAACGCAAATCTTTCATCAATCCTTCGATTTGTTTTTTTTATTTTCAACTTTTTTTCTATTGTAAAGAATTCACTTTAGTTCCATTGTTGTTTTTGTGGCTTTACAAACATTTATCCATTTAGGTTTTTATATTATTATTTCGTGATGATGATTGTGCGTATGAGTTAAAAACAAAAAAACAAAAATAGGATAAAAAGAAACGAGTACAAAATTAAAAATAAAAATTTAAATACAATAGATAAAAGGGAAATTAAACTTCAAAGTAATAAAGAATTATATAGGTATATAATAATAAAATTAAAACCTACATTTTAGCTGAAAATCGATTAGTTTTTAAATCTGTCGACTACTGAAGAACGAATTTGTTTAAAAATGAAAGTTAATAGATTGATAAAGAGTCGACTCAAGTATTTGGCTTTGTACTTATTTGACAATTTTCTCTTAAAAGTTCGGGGATGGGGCAGGAGTTTTTTGTTTTTGCATTTCACAGATTTGGTTTGGTTTTATTTGCGTTAGTACAATACACCTTTTAGAAACAATATATAGGCATAATATATATACGTTTGTAAATTATAGCCATGTAGGTAGGAAGATAGTGGGTATGATTTTGAAAGTGTGTGTATATCAGAGCATTCCGTTTCCAAAAACAATATTTATGTATGTATCAGAAAAAACTTCTTAATAATAACTAACTAAACTAAACAGAAACAAATGTATCATATTCACTTAGAACAGGCGTACCTAACCACGCTAACCAACTTAGCACTACTCAACTAAGCTAGTTCAACTAGTAGAGGCGTAACAAAAGTGCAATTTAAACGATATTCCAAAACTTACTATTGTTTGCCACTAAGTTTTCGTGCAATTTGTCGCGCTGATCCTCCAACACTTCGCCTAGATAGTTGGCAACCTTGCGCGTTATTTGCTCTACGTATGTATCCAGTTTTCCAAGATCATCCGATAGACCCACCAATTGATCCAACGTGCCCACCTTCAAATTAAAAACGCTGTCACTTTTATACCTTTAAATTACATGCTGACTCACCTTTAGATCCGGTATATGGAACTTATAATTGTTACATAAGTTATGTTGCGTGTTGGTGAGATTGTTCATCCTATCGAATGTTTGTTGGCACGTCTTGTCGCCAGGCGCTGAGATAATCCAATATTCGGACATCATTTTGAATGCTGCTACAAGTATAAGTATAAATTAAAACTTATTAATTAGGCAGTCGCACTTGTTTAATCTTACACGGTTACCAAATATACTATAAAAGTAGCAATGTCACGGTCAATCAAATAAAATTTAAAGAACCAATCAATGGTTCAAAGACATACAAAAAAAATTGGCGCCACACTGATTTCCGCCAGACGGATATTCGCCATTTGGGTGTCAGCGTATGTGCTGCCCCCCAATGATAGTCGTCGATTGCATAACTTGACTTTACAACGAACGACTTACACTTTTAACACTCTTTTCGCTTTAATAAGATTGCTAAGAATTTTTCAATTTGTACGGGCTTGAAATTGATTGCTGTCCCATGCCAAACCATTTTAGATTTCCAACAATGCCACTGTGTCCTTAAAAATAATTTTTGCCAAACTTGTAATGAAGCTACATGGCGCCACGTGCCACGTTACTTTACTACATGTGCACTGCTCAAAGGCTCAACGCGTAATGTGCGCTGTCGTCGCCACCATATGGTAACGAGCTTCGAGGCCTCGAATGGCCCGGGTCCGAATCGATTACGAGGCAACGTCACGCAAGCCGTCTATTCAATTTTGATAAGTGTGCAAAGAGCGTTCGCGTGCTGTGGTCCTGTATAAGCAGGAGCACAGTGCGTATGAGTAATCAGACCACAAGAGCGATGAGATAGAAATCTAACTTTACTCAATTTCATTTTTGGTAGTGACTATTATTATATAACCTCATACTGGGCGACCTTCCTCGGACAGACTGGAATTGAAAACAAAACGATGACATCGCTAGAGCGACGTCTACATCGTGACCACCCCCAATAACGTCAGCTTTCAAGGCAGTGCATTGTCCTCATTGTCCAGCAAACAGCACACAAATGTCCTGGCAGACAGAGCGTATGTTGCTGACAACAAAAAGTCTATTTTTAGCATAAAACTCTAAATTGCTTTCATTCAAATCCATATGCACAGAACGTTGGGGGTGCACTAACTAATGTTGAACGTAATATGCTCCAAATTATAAATTATCCTCATTTTTTGTTTCCCGAGTCAAAAATTTGTAGCGTCCATAAAGATGCTTTAAAAAAACAAACAAAAAGCTTAGAAAAGCAAATGCGTCATGTCGCCATCCCAGCGGAGACAGTCAGACAGACTGGAAAACGGCTGTCCGGCTGTTCACTGACAAACAGTGAAGAAGGCAGGGTAACAGATTACGCTTTGACAGCAATAAATACACACGAAATAGGAAATTACAATCCGTAATGGAATAACCCGTAAACCATTAAAAAAAAAATGTAAGCCTACTTGAAAAATTGTTTCTCTGCAACAAATTTCTAATAAGCGATGCGATTAAAAAAACAATTATGAATTTTTATATCTTTGCCGGATTGGCATTAACCCGCAAAAATGCGGTAAAGTCTACTTAGATACAGATTAAATTTAATTAAACTAGACATAGTTTTGTTAGACTTAATTAAATTCGTGCCATTAAGAGCATTCAAACTTCGGCATCTCAAATATCGACATTTTTACTGCAAAAAATACGACATGGGTGACGGGGAAAGTAAAGGGAGCGTAAAGGACTAAAGTCAGCTTGACATTCTTTGTTTTATTAGCTGACCAAATATGAGCTTGTTTGACTTTTTTTCATTTTAAGTTCATATCTCTTATAAAAATTGTCAAGGTCTATTTGACACGCAATGACCATTTCTGGAAATCCTTGTAACAGCTGTAAGTGAAACCCACTGAAAAAACATGCACCTTTTTAGTCCCGCACGCGGAAGTGTCCGGCTATCATACACCCATAAGAAAAGTTTAGGAACAACAGATTATTTTTAAATTATAACGACAACTAAATGAACCTGCATGAATACAAACATATGTATGTATGTATAAACTTTTATTCGTTTAAGAAATTCACCACAACGACACACAGGCATGGTGAGTACATGTGCCAAGTCAGCTGTTTGTTGACAGTCACATGACGGTTTTTCGATCGATAATTTTTTGCTCACGGGATATGCAGCTTAAAAACAAATGAATAAAACATTTTTATTTAAATTATTTACTTAATTGCAGCACTGAACTTAATTGTTAAAAAGCGATTTTGGTCACTTTTATCACTAATTTCGTTGTATCATTGAAACACCAAAACTGACACCACATGATGTGCAAAATATTTTCTCAGGGTCACTTGACTTGCCAATAGCACGTCCCCCAATGTTTCATTAATCCAGACAATTAATTGCTCAAAATTGAACTTTCAACAACATAAATCTTGAAAAGCACACATACAAAGTATGGATTTATTTGGGTAGTCGGCAGGTCAGCAGACTTGTGATACTAAAAAAATGTTTTTCTTAAACGCGCAATTGACGCGTTGTCTAAGCTTGCGCCCGACGTATAAAACCAATTTTTTTTTGCAAACTCAAACACTTACATTAATACGGGACAATTACACGATAATTTGTTGACACTACGGTGGATTTTGTGCGTTAGAAAAATAAAAGCGTATTTTTTCTACGATTTTCTATACTCAAAATCAATCAGCGACCGCCGTCACAGAACGTACGTACGAACGAAGAAGCAAGACCCCTCTCACGTGATGGCTGCAGTGTTGCCAAACGCAGACAGCATATCAGCTGTTTGAAAATTTAAAATGCGTGTACACACTTATTTGACATAGCTCCGAACAAAATTATTAATAATAATTTAATTTGCATACTTATAAGTAATATCGTTTAGCAATCAAAATTAAAATTTGTAAGTTCATGTTTAAGTTCAGAATGTGTGAATAAGCTAGGTGTAACTTGAAATGCTTCTAATGTGCTCGCTGATGTAACAGCGGCAGCTGCCGCTAAATTTGTGCGTAAATTTAAAAAAACAAAACAAATACCTGTTCATTGCAAGTGAATTAAAATAAAAAATAACAGCGAAAGTATTCTTCTCTGTTTGAAGTGTTTTAATTTTAAGGTCTACATGCACTTTAGCCCACAATTGTCAGCTCATTGCTCACCCCATGTGGCTCAATGACAAAAATGCACATTTGCCTAAGAATAAAGTTAGTTTCGTCATTTTGAAAGTTCTGTATATTATGTATACTACAAGAACTACATCTTTGCCCCGACAATTATAGGCTATAAAAGTGAACGTGGCCCAACCATGCTCTTTTGACCATTTGGACTTGGTGGCATGACTAGCTGTTTCTTTGATGATTCAATCATAACGAAACAATGTACTCTAGCAAGTACTTCTGTACTTCGAATTGCCTTCAATTCTAAAAATAAACCATCTAAACAAATGCACTTCGTTTCTTGAAAAGAAACTGCTAATCGAATTGAATTGTATAAACAATGCTCTTGCATTTCCATAATGAACATTTCCTTTCAAGTGAACCTTAACCCCAACCCAAAATTCAATTGAAACAAACCATAAAAATAAATTACACTTAAAACTTTAGCCGCATAAGTAAAACGGATATTGCTTTGTTCACTTGGAGCGGCACACGTTCTACGACGGCTCACTGCAAAACGCTATCATTGCGCAAACTAATTGAACAATAGCAAGCGTTTAACCCGCTATCGATCTTATCGCCCAAAGTTCCCTTGGTTCCCAAGTGTAAAGACAAATTTCTTCCAAAACTTGTTACCTAATAGTAGTGCTCTGGCACGAAATATTTATCTAATTTGGTTTTGTTTTTAATTTATTTTGGACTAACGCCTTAACTCATTTGTATCAGATATTCAACACCTCTTAACGCGTCATCGCACACGCTCCAAGTGAGTTTGCTCATATGAATGAATGTGTTAGGCGCAACTTGCTGTCAGTCTGCAAAGAGATTTACCCGAGTGAACTACGCGTTTTTCGCTACCGAATAAATTCCAGCCGAAATAAAAATCAAAATTCAAGCTATTCCACCAATAGTGAAATCACCAAAATACGCATTGTTTGTTATCCATCGATCTATCGTTTTTGCTAATTTAACGGTAAATATAAAGACTATTTGTGTCTGTGGATCAAGTCGGAGGTATCGTTATTTCCAATATAAGTTGAGCATTCTCATAAATAAATAGTACGACACACTTAATAACCAGTTATATGGCAAAACGCAGCAACTACGTTGACCCACATTGGGTGCCCTGCACGCATGCCCAACGCTCATCTTACATCAACCTGTTGCACGCCAACTTGAAACCTTTTGCCTTACCCCTGCCCAAAGAAAAAAAATCATTTTGAAGTAAATATTTGGGTTAGCTTCGTGTTGTTGGTGCATGCGTTTGCGTTTACAGATCTAGCAATGTGTTCTCTCTTTCGGCTGATGGTGGAGAAAGTGTTGTCATTATTTGGACACGGCCGCTTCTTCTTACGCATACAAACTTGTACGTTTGCACAACAGAGACGCTGCTTAGCAAGTCAATATCAAAACGAAATGGGCATAAGCTACTATTGTTGCCACAAATCTCTAAAAGAAATTACCAACGATTTTGAAGGCTACAGCAATGTTTTTTTTAGTTCAATGTTGTTGCTTGGACACATGGTCAAAACAGCTCGAGCGTGCAACAAGTAGTAGTAGTAGTGGTAGTGGATTTGCCTTTGTTTTTGCCTTAGGCCAAACATTTTATAAGGTTGACGTGTTGCATTAAAAACTGATTTCCAAACCGTTTTTCTGATTGCGTAGAATATCAAGAGGTGAAAGTTTTCACGCCTTTCAAGCTTGTATGGCTATACATACACATACCTTACATATTTGCCTGTATATATGTATGCTTCTTTGGTTTCCATGATAATAAGTCCTATATTAAACAATTCTTTTGTCTTACAGAGTTTCTTGAATAGTTAATCCGCAATGACAACACAATGGCCAGAAAACGTTGGCATTTGCGCCATAGAAGTGCTCTTCCCCTCTCAATATGTGGACCAATCTGAATTGGAAGTGTTCGATGGCGCTTCGACGGGGAAATACACAATTGGCCTAGGACAGGCAAAAATGGGTTTTTGCTCCGATCGTGAGGACGTCAACTCCTTGTGCCTAACAGTAGTAACACGGCTGTTGGAACGCTATCACATTAAACACTCCCAAATCGGCCGGCTCGAGGTGGGAACCGAGACAATCGTCGATAAGTCAAAATCGGTCAAGTCGGTCCTTATGCAGTTATTCGCTACCAGCGGCAATACCGATATTGAGGGCATTGACACAACAAACGCATGCTACGGCGGCACGGCGGCTATATTTAATGCCATAAATTGGATTGAATCGTCGAGTTGGGATGGACGATATGCCTTAGCCGTCTGTGCGGATATTGCAGTCTACGCTAAGGGCGCTGCGCGTCCTACAGGCGGAGCAGGTGCAATTGCCATGCTTATAGGTCCTAACGCGCCGTTAATTTTTGATCGTGGTCTGCGCGCTACGCACATGGAGCACGCCTACGACTTTTACAAGCCGGACCTTAGTTCCGAATACCCAACAGTTGACGGGAAATTGTCTATTCAGTGTTACCTTTCCGCCTTGGATATATGCTATCGATTGTATCGAAAAAAATTTGCCAAGCAGCAGCCCAATGAGACCAAAGTTGGTCTGGAAAGCTTCGATGCACTGATCTTTCATACGCCTTTCTGCAAACTGGTTCAAAAGTCAGTGGGACGTCTCAGTTTTAATGACTTTCTGCTGACAGATGAGGAGAAGCGCACTAGTAAATTTGCTGGTCTCGAGCGCTTTAACAGTGCTACGTTAGAAAGCACTTATTTCGATCGCGATGTAGAGAAGGCCTTCCTAACGCAGTCCTCCAAGATCTTTGAGGAAAAGACAAAGAAGACTCTGCTGCTGGCCAACCAAGTGGGCAACATGTACACACCGTCAGTGTATTCTGGTCTGGTTTCATTGCTAATTAGTGATCCCGCCGCACAACTTGTTGGGAAGCGCATTGGTGTTTTTTCTTATGGATCGGGTTTAGCTGCATCCATGTATTCTATACGAGTAACACAAGATGCGATAGCTTTTGAACAGTTTGTGAACAAATTGAATTATGTGCAGCCAATGCTAAACTCACGCGAAAAGGTGTCTCCCGAAAAATTCTCTGAGCTTATGGAAGTCCGTGAAAAGAATAATCATGCTGCCCCCTACAGTCCCACTGGCAGTATAAGCGCACTATTTCCCGGTACATACTATCTCAAGGACGTGGATAACCTGCATAGACGAACCTATGAACGCACGCCTACAATTAGTAATGGAGTACACTAGTGCCTCTCGCTATCTTGGAAAAATTTCAAATCTTTCGTAATCAATCTACACATTTAACTGGACAATAATTCTTGGATTAAATCAGTGTAACAGTAACTATTTATTACTTAATATATTATAAAAAGGTTAATATTTAATAGAACCAACTAAGGCAATGGTTGTTGGGCGTTCTTCTTTTGGGAACGCCGTAGCAGTGCATATGGGCTTAATTGCATAGATTTAAACCAAATTTGTTTTTAGTGTTTGCATTCTAATTGGCGCTTTTCAAATATTAATATCAAGTCATAAAAAATATTATTAATAATATTTGTCATTTTTGTCATGCCCATAAACAAAGAAAGTTACCCATTGTTCAACATTTTGTTTAGTTAGTATCACAATCTAATTGTATGAAGTACTACAATATAGCTGTATATCTACATCCATACGCATATCTTAATTGTACTGTGTAAAGTTCAAAATAAACAAAGCTCTATTTAGGTAGTTCCGAATAAAGTTTTTACTATTGACTAGAAAATAGGTAAAGCCAAAAACAAGGAACTCATACAATTTTAGAGACGAATGAATTAAGTAATTGCAAAATAAGCTTAACATTTTTATGTACCTACTAATCCGCTATAAGGATATAAATGTTGCGTTTACATCCACGCTGATATCGTTGCTTGTTATGATGATGGTACCAAGGTGGACAAAGCCCTACTATATATGGAAGTAAAGTTTTCAAACAAACTTTAAATTCTACCCGCCATATTTCACTACTAGAAGAATACATGCGTTCCGTACTAATTTAAAATAAGAACCACCTTAATTTTTTAATAAGTGGTGTTCGCGTTCCGTCACTCTGGACTTTCGCAACTCGTTTTTGGTTGACTCTAGCTCGTGCAGAACAATAATAACATACAGTTTATCGAGGAAACGGGACAAGACATCGATAGGATTCATCAAACTACACTGCATCCCCAAGTTGTGATAATCATTTCTTCTCACTTCACTGCATAAATTCAATCCAAAAAATTTGGAATCCTAAATAAACATATATTTACATTACTTTCTCCATAATATCTACTTTAAATGTATAGCTATGAGAATACCCATTTTAAAAACTATTTTGGAACGTCGAATGCAGAATGTCTTATTATGTGTCGTAATGTGGTAATAGAAGATACTCATAAAGTACAAAATATCAAGTTTATAATTCCAATATTGTCCATTAGGCAACCAACGAAAATTGATTCTGAGACGGACCTTATAGTAGTGTTCAAAAAGTAAGGTCAAGGTTTCAAATTTCGCGGGCAAGGTATTTTCGATTATCGATTTTTTTGTTTTGTTGTGTTGGTACACTCTTCCCGAACATCTGTACCAAATTTCACGCAAAGCACTTATAACCTTTACGCCTCTCACAACTAAACAAAAAATGCCATTCACTTGAAATTTGGTACAGATCGATAATCGAAAATACGTTGCCCGCGAAATTGCTTAAGTCACATTACTTTTGGAACACACCTCGTATATGACCAATTGGCACTTGTTAATTTATGCCGAGGTGCTTAACAAATTCTTATTTTTGTTTGTTTTATTTTTTACACAATAATATTTAGGTGTTAAACAAACGCACATAAAATTATATGATGAAAATAAACTTAATAATCTAGGAACAAAAAGTTCGCATTCGAATTAAACGTGCAGTACTCAGGCAGTGACATTATTTTGATTTAATCCAGTTCGCTGGTCTGTTCATAGTGCTTTAAACTTGTAAAAATTTACTCCTGCAATAAAACATTCAATGGGATTTATAAAAACTTTTCCAAAAATTCAACACGCTTACCATTTGGATTGACGCGTGTTGTAAATTGGCTTTCACTTCCGAAGACCCCCATTTTGCTGTGGTCAGCGTACAGATCCTGCAAACATATCAAAACAGAATTACAGCAAAATAAACTGAATTATGGCTCAAATAATTCCAACCTTAACACCATAGCCTTTGGGATTATTTAGACCAAGCTCCTTAAGTGTAAACGTTTCGCTGTGAGGTGCTCCATCAGTGCGACGGCTAACAAAGGCTACTGCGTAGGAATGCTGCCCATCAGCATTTAAAGGCGTTATAGGGCGACTCCATACTTCAATTTGGTTTTTGAATAAAATGCGGCGACCCTGAATGCCTAATTCATCCTGATCCACAGAAATAACTTCACTAGATGAAGAAAATGTGTACTTAGTTACCATAACTCTAGAAAGATTTCATGCTTTAAAAAATCTAACCGATTTTGAAGGATTTTTTTGATTTCAGGCCGAACCTGTGCTAAATCATTGGACATTATTAATGGTGCCGCCAGAACAGCCCAAATTGCCATTTGCAACTTGCTTTGCTCGTAGCTTAGACCATAGTTTCCCAGTATCAACATATCGGGATCATTCCAATGACCAGGCCCTGCGTGTGGTTGCATAGTATCTTGATTCTTGCCGAAGTAATCCATAATCTGCATAACCGATTCTAAAGAGTCATCAATATCATCCCAGTTACGCCAGAGATTACAGTGTTCCTTAAGCGATTTAAAGTCAGGCAACTCGCCCTTTTCCGACTGATATGCAGGCCAGCTGCACGAGTAAACCATTGGGCGACCAGTGGCATTAAGAAGCCTTCCAAATTCTGGATAGCCGACTGCCATATCGCTGACATTGGCGTAACAACCATCGAGTTTCACGTAGTCAACATCCCAATTGGCAAAGGTTTCTGCATCTAGTGCCATATGCTCTATAACGCCAGGATAACCTGCACAAGTGTGTGTACCAAAATCTTGGTATAGTCCGAATTTGAGACCTTTTTCATGTATCTATCAGGAAAACATATACCATAACTTAAAATTCAATGATCCAAGTTAATATTTACTAACATGATTGGCAAGGGCGTTTAATCCATTGGGAAAACGTTTTCGGTCGGCTACTAGCTTTTGATTCGCAGGGTCACGTTTCTTTTCCAGCCAGCAATCATCAATTATAACATATTCATAACCAGCTTCAGCGTATCCTTCTGAAACCATCAGATCTGCATGTCGACGAAATAACTGTTCGCTGCAATCCAATTAAATTATTTCATTGCAGTTTCACTTGCCGCCGACCTACCTTATACACTCATCTGGGTAATTCGTGCAATCAGTAATGCATCGAAAACGTTCCCAGTGCATCCAGCCCATTGGCGGTGTGCGTGCGAGACCATTCTCGAGTCCAGCCGCATACTGATGCAGTACCAGAATCAGCGAAAGTAAGGCAATCGGTTTGTACATGCTCCGCGTAAAATTGTAAATGTGGTCGTCCTGGCGGTGTTCTCGCCGATTATATATAGTTTTTCGCGAAGCACTATTTGTTCGGTACTAAAACACTTTAGATAACTCTATTTACCAAATACCAATTGCGCAAACAAAATTTACGACAAACGCGACGGCAATCAGCCAATCAACTAAATGCTCCGAGTACATTACATACAAACATTTGTATGTAGTATGTATAAAAGCGCAACAGGCACTGAGCTTATCAGAAGGCACAGCAGGGGTTCGTAAGTTCAGAACACAGGGGATCGGTTATCAAAGGAAAACGTAAATTTGTGGACGCTCTCGATTTCCTATGATTTACTTTCAAGTGTACGACTGTCGGAACTTAAAAGTCAGTCAATCAATGCGATTTCTGATAAGTAAGAAGCTACCTTCATGCATAGTATGCACTCATGTGTACGTATGTAAGCGTTACGGAATGTTTTAGGTTTGTGTAATTGTGCATATCTAAGCGTTTTTTTTTAATTTGTAAAGTGTATTCATGTTTTTTTAGTCAGTCCAATTAAAACTAGGGTACATTGAAGGTAGCGAAGAATTGCAATATTATCAAACTTCAACTCTTGACCTAGTTGTGTGTACTCGTTGTAAACAAATTTACACAAGTGCTTTGCTTACAAATAAGTATGAAAGCAGATGCTATAATATCTAATATTTATGTTCTAGTAATTGATAAATTGTGTATTTGAGTATATGTATATACGTACCAACAGTTTTATATTTCACATTTGTACTTATGTAGCTTCAATTTTAAATGTAATTTGGCGGATTTATTTGGCCGAAGTGGGCAGTGTTACCATACAATTTGTTGCTGCGAAAATATCCAACACACAAAAGAGTGTTGGTTAGCACAGCAATTATTGGCACGCACATTGAGTTTCAACTTTTGTCTGCATTAAAAAAATATTTTATTATTGGGTTGGATTATTATAAATTATTTAAATAGAATTCACGAGTATTATGGCGTTTCAAGTACCTACAACAACCGCATCAGCAGGAGCACCAGCCTTCTCTTTTGGACTTAATACTGGACCAACTGCAGCAAATGCCGGTACAGGCACTGCTGCAGCTAACGTCAAGCCAACATTTTCTTTTGCACCACCCGCAGCTACGGCTGTTATCAATCCTTCCAGTGCTGGTGGGGCAGCTGCCGACAAGACGTCACAGCCGCCACAATTCGGTTTTGGCTTATCAACAACATCGGCAGTCCCAACTATGTTAAAGCCACAGGGTGGAATTGGTGAAACCGCAACAGCACTACCAGCAACATCAACAGCTGGAGCAACTCCACTCTTTGGAGCCTTTTCGGCACAGCCAGCTGGAGGCGTGGCGACAACAACGACTACAACAACAACAGGAACCGCGCCGGGCAGTGGGGTATTAAATCTTGGTGTAACAACAGCGCCGAAAAGCACAGACACAGTAACGCCCGTTGCTCAGCAATCAACTGCAGGAGTTATGGCACCAGCTGCAACAACGGCAGCGCCTCCCACATCCGGCAGTACCAGTGCATTCGCCAATTTATCAACATCGACAAAGACAACAGATTCTTCAGCGGTCGTTAACGCTGCACAACTTTCTTATAATCAGTTGGAAGAGCACATCAACAAGTGGACATTGGAGTTTGAAGAGCAAGAAAAAGTGTTTACTGAGCAGGCTACACAAATAAATGCTTGGGACAAGCTTCTGATCAGCAACAATCAGAAAATTCTTGAGCTTAATGAAGCCGTTCAAAAAGTTAAGAACGATCAACAGGTTTTGGACCAGGAGCTTGAATTTATAGCTACGCAACACAAGGAGCTTGAAGAGAGTCTCGGCCCATTAGAAAAGGAATTCAATAATCTATCGCGCGTTGATGTAGAACGCAGTCATACCTATTTGATGGTTGAAAATTTGGACACACAGCTGAAGCAGATGTCTGAGGACCTGAAAGAGGTGATTGATAATTTAAACGAAGCGAACAAAGGCCAAGACAACACTGACCCAATCATACAAATCGGAAAAATACTTAACGCGCACATGAGTTCGTTGCAGTGGATAGAGTCGCAATCCGCAAACATCTGTAAGAGATTAGATGACATTGGAAAGATGCAAGAAACCCAAAAACGTGATATGTTCCGCACCGCTTTTTAGAAATACGTTTTTTGTCATTAATAAAAACCACATTGTTTAATAATTGAATACATCTTAGCCTATTTGATACATATGTATGTTCAATCTAATAGTTCCTGAAATGTTTTAGTCTAAATAGAGGTACTTTTGCGGCCTTATTGCCAAATGCCAAGAAAGCGCTATTGGGCGAAAATTCAACTGTATTTACTTGTCCAATGCGGGCCTGCAACCCTGGGAAGTTTGCATAAATAGTTGCGCTGGGGAAATGGGCCACCTTGACAGCATCTGGTGCTTCGCGAGAGCACATTGCCAGTAATTCCGATGTATGGTTAAATCGTACATCCGATATAGATGTACACAGATTCATAAATCGCTTTTCTGGAACTGGCGCGCTGGTCTTATAAACGCTCTCATAGTCGTACACATTGACAACACCCTCGTTGCTACCAGTAGCCAGGAGTCTCTGGTTCGGTGCAAGCTGAACTACTTGGCCTTTAATGCAACCATCATCCAAAAAAGTATGCTCAATGCTGTTATGCCGCAAGGACAGAATGTTAACGTTACTGCTAGATCCACTGCAAAGTAAACGCCGACTGTCAGCTGTAAAACATAAACTTTTCACTTTACCTTCCTGCTTAAAGCTATGCAGGAGCTCGTTTGAGTTTGTTGTCAACAAGTGAATAGAGCCACACTTGCCAGCTACAGCTATGAACTTGCCACAAGGTGATATCTCAAATTTATAAAATGAACGAAAATCTTTCGGCAATTTGAGTCTACTTTCCTTTGCTTCGATGAGGTCGTAGGAGAAATAAAAGGGCTTGTGGGAACCAAAATAGGCTTTTGTACCACAAGGGCTGATGCGTGCACAGGTTATAGGAAAATTACGAAAGCGCATGCTGTGCAGTTTCTCATTTTTCTGACCATCCACCGTGTATATGGTTGCAACACAATTGTCACCAGCCACAAGTGCTGCTGTGCTAGTTGGATGAAACTGCACTGAAGTTATTTTGCCTTCACTGTAGGTAGTTCGATTCAGGTCCTTAACTCGTTTAAAGTGTATGTTTTGGGTGCGAAGTTCACCCGATTTTGCTTCGTGATCTACAAAGCCAACTGTCTTCAAAAGTTGCTCATCATCAGAATCATCGAATTCAGCAGTTTTTTTTTGGCTATCCGGATTAGCCCAGTTAGGCTGAGTTATGGTTCGCTCAAATCGTGCTGTCAGATAATCTTTGTAAGAATTATCTTTCCGTAAATGATTAAGTGGGCCTGTATAGCGTGTGCGCCGTTTAACATCTCCAACTTGGAATTCCTCATCATCAGAGTCGGACCAGACGGCTAAGCGTTTCTTGTCAGTGGCATTACGTTCGGTATTATCAGTGGCGTCTTTAGGTCGCTTTTGGGCTACAGCTGTTCCCAAATTTGATAACAATTTTTGTTTATCACCGAATATGACTTTTTCCATTGGAGCTTCTACGTAGGAAAGCTTGACTTGTTCAATGTTTTTTCCTTCAATGGAATTGTTGGATTCCACATTTTTGTCTTCTTGTTTTGCATAAACCGCCATTAGCTCTTTAAGCTCCTCCATCCCATCACTAGATTCATCTTCGCTCATCATCTTATATATAATTCTTCTATAAAAAGAGTGTAATGAATTAATATGCAGAATAGAAATTAAATTTATTGACATACTACTTAGTCGCACGTGTATTGTTCCGACGACGATATTATAACTCAGCAATGAATAAACATCGATATATCAGAGTTAAAATGCAAAGTATCGATATAAACCAGCAAAAAGTACTCGGCGGCAAAAAATCGTGATGTTGCCTTGGCTTACATTTGAGTTGATTTTGTGTGCGTTTGTGAAAAGAATAAAAATAAAATGTGTGCCACCAACTGTTATTTTTAAATTTCTCTTTCAGAAAGATGAGGTCAAATAGAAAACATAAAGTATTTGGTAAGTTGTTCAAAAACTTATGGCAACTCTACATTGTTCATTTATCGATAGCTAACCAGTTTGTCAGCTGGAAATATGGCGCAGTTTTTAATCAACCAACAATGAGGCCGATGAGTTGGAGAAAATAACATAAAAGAGGATATAACAGAGAAGTAATTGAAGACGACTCTGAAGCTGCTGGTCAAAACAGTTTGATGAATAAAAGGAAATAAACAACTAATAACTAAACTACAAGTAACTAAATTTTTAGTACGTTTCCATTTTTAAAAGACGGCATAACACATTGTTTCTGGCATGAATGAAAGCGATTCAAAATCTATACGAACTCAGTCGAAATCTAAAACACTATATGTCGGACTGAACTCATTATGAATTTTCAAAATGGGCCGAAATCTACAATATGCCTTATTATTGTATGTTTTATTGATTAGAGAAGTATATAGGGTGATTAAAGAAACAAACAACAAATTAAAGCAAAAATTTACTTAAGGAGCCTGTTAACTTCCAACGGGGGCATACCCTTTGCTGGGTTTCAGCAATTCCCGTTTCGAAAATATAATACGCTGGAGCTTCTTCATCCATTTGCACATGAGCCAGAAGAGCCGTCAAGTGTTTATCCGTTTAACTATGTCAATGCCGTCTTTCCATAGAATGCGAAATGACTTTTTTTTTTTGACGCCAAATTGTGATCGTGGTGATCGAGCAACTGGATTGAAAAATGGTTACTTTCGAATCACCTTGGCTCCCATATTTGCTGGTCCTTAAAAGGCTCGGTGATATCAATCGCTCTTAGAACATTGCTTGAGTTCGTCCCATGTACATTTTATCGCCCAGCAAGATCCTAAGGTCTTGTGCTGGGAAATACTTACAGAGGTACAGTCTCTCCGGAGTAGAACCCATCCATGTTCGTAGGTGGACAAGGGTCCACCGTCGAAGATTGGCTGTAAATTTAGCTGCTGTTGAACAATTCTGCTGTCGAAGAGCTAACTAAAAGACAGTAAAATTCGACAGAGTAAATTAAGCCCTTATATTATGGATCCAGGTATTTCAAAAATTCAATATAAACAAAGTTTAATGATGCAGTGTTAAGAATAAAGTTCACACGTACCTTACAATTTTGTTTCGATGATGTTTTACAGAACTGAATTTTAAATTAAAACAGACCAAACTATTCGCATATTACATTTACCGAATATTGTGTCATGCATTATTTTCATATATGTAGTCGGTCTCCACCCATGTTGAGTTTAATTAATTGCACAACAACCTAAGATTCACCCCAAGCAGATTAGGATTCTATGGTTTATGTTATGGTTTATGACACGTATAATACGAGGCAAAATATGCAATTAAACAAAAAACTTTTACTGTAAAAATATTTGCATAACTTGAACGAATATTCTCAAATGGCAGACATAAAGACACCGTATCCGTGAAAATGTCTTTGAACTTGATATTTTGCGAGTCAGTTTATGAGCCAGGCGCGTAGACAAATTTTCTGAGGGGTAATGTTTAATTAGTCCATTAAAAATATGGTTATATCTTGTTGTACCGGTTCTATTTAATTGAAAATATTTCCAAACATTCTGACTGTCATATTCCCTGCAATTTTCTTAAAATTCACTATTAAAATTACACTCTTACAGTCTCTGAAACCTAGGGGTTCCTACAGCCATAGGGTTGGACGGATAGACAGATGGAAATTCGGTACCCGATGTTATAATATGCTTTTTGATATAAAGGACTTGGGGCCCGCAACGCCTCCTTCTTGTATACACTCTTTACCTATCGATACTGTATATAAAAAATTTTGTATATTTTTGCAAGACTCTGTATATGATCAGATTGCATATATTATCGCTTTGTAGCTGTTTTACTTTCCGATATTCTTTTGTTGTTAGATCTGGTAAGAGTAATACTCACACTTCGCTGTTTTGAAATGATAGGCAAGTAAGTTTGTTCTTGGAACGACGAAAAAACAAAGGAACGAAAGTAATCGATTTATACTTTCCTTCCTTTATTTTTTAAATAAAGATATACCTAGAAGAATTACAAAACATTTGGTATTTACAAAAATCAAATAATTCAAACTCTTAGCTTAACCCCCATTGGTTGCGCTGATGGTATTAATATTTGTGGTACCAAGCCAGGATTAACTACCTTTTTGTAGTGAGGGTGATGCACAACGTGACATCGTTGACATACTGACGGCGGAAATCAGCGTTTGTAAAGTGTACATAAAATTCATTAAGCGCAACAAAAGCCGCCACCAAAAACAGGTTGCAGCCGCCAAAGGGGATGCCGTGCTTTCCGGGCCATCTCCTTGTCGGTGTCGTTGGCTACACACAATCGTTTAGACAAAGCCTTGCATAGTTGATAAGACGCGTCTTGTTGCTCAGCGCGGGAGTAAGGTGACATCACCCTTGGTGGCAGTGGTGATAGTTTGTGGTTTTGTAAGTGTCTACGTCGACTGGCAGCGTCGAGGTAGCGTCAAGCGTCACTAAAAACAACAAATTTTTGTCATTTCGGTAAGGATAGTGCTTTTGTCTTCCAACTTACAGAGCCGCACATTGCCAGCGCCCATCATCATCGTCGCCATTATTGCCTTTATTATAGTCTTCATTTATATCATGAGCCTGAGCATCATTATGTTCGACGATGCGCAACGTTAGTCAACCAAAACTGCAATCCCGACCAAGTTGCTCGGTCATGTCAGAGTGAGTGACAGATTAGCGTGTTGACATTAAGTTTGTGCTTTGGCATTTGCCGCTGCAGATTGCTTTTGGCCTCAGCCTCATTCACTAAATACAACTTGCTCGCTGCATCTGCCGTACCCGTAATTGATTGTTTAAAGCAATTGCACGGGCCGGACCCATGTAAAATACGGGCCCCCCTTGCCGTAGTTCTTTGCCAAATGGCATACCGTGATGGCGATGCAAATGTTGATGAAGCGGCGGTTATGGCAACCCATTACAACATGTTGCGGTTGTGAGTATGTGTGGTGTATAATGAGTTTTACGCGGTTTCGTTAGACCTGTGCAAATTATTTTCCATTGCATAAGGGCGTATGTCGACTATCTGCTTTTTGGGGCATCCAAAAATGGTCTGATAAGCCCATAGCTGGAAATTAGCGTGTTTTGTAAACCGATATAGCGCCCATAGTGCCAGGCAGGTGCTGCGCATAAACTGCGGCTATTAAGTTAAGTAGAATGATTTTTACGAGTATAGACCACTTGGACAACATAAATACAAAATCTATTTTTGTATGTATGGGAACATTTACATTACCCGGCAGCCGGACCACAAATGGCTGAATGTCCTGAAGAGTAAGTAGACAACAGTTTATTGTGTATAGACATTACTTGGATAGTTATCGAATTTTTTATTAAAAGTGGAAAAGCAGCGCTGCAAAAATTATTAAATTTGGATGAAAACGTCAAAAGTTATACTCATTTTAACGTATCGCTAATGTGAACATAATCTTTAAAATAACAAAGCTGCTGGTCCGAGCAGGCTTCAAGACGAACTTATTAAGATCAATCACCTTAGCGCCAATTATACGAAAAGACCGACCTGAGTCAATGTATAAACTACAGAGTAACAACTGTTCTAAACGTTATCCAAAAAACAATAATTCTAGGCAGCATTAAAGATCCAAGTTACGTACTACTCCTGGGAGAACAAAATTAGTTCCGACTACAAAGCTCATGCACAGTTCACATTAACTCTAAGAATAATAGTGGAACAATCCGCTGAGTGGCAGTCTGCCCTATATCTTGATCCCATTTGGAAGTCCTTAATTCGATTAGGAGTACCACATCATCTTATTCACCTTATGGAGGGGCATATACGTACATGTTGATTTATCAAAGCGGCTTAAGGTCAAAATGAGCTTGTCTTTCAAAATTAATCGAGGAGTGCGTCAAGGCTGTGTCCTGTCGTCACTTCTGTTCCTTGTGGTAATGGATACTGTAATAAGGAAAACCGAAGTGGATTGCCATGTGGGGATACAATGGAGATCTTTTGAGAGATCTTTTGCCTGATGACGCAGGAGATAACAAGCATAAAAAACAATTTGCTAGCTCAAACTCAGATCGCAGATCGTGTGGGACTTAGAGACAATATGAAAAAGATCAAAATAATCCGCATGTCAACCACAAACACGTCGCCTTTAAACATTGATCATGAAGGCGACAACATTATGATTGATGAGGTAGATGAGTTTCCTAGTTCGGCAGTGAGATTATAAAGAACGGCGCCGCTGATTCAGACGTAGATTAATCGCTGCCTACACAGAACACTCCAAATCGTTTAGCCGAACACAATCCAAATTATCAACATTTATGGTTAAACCTATATTTTTAAGTATAATATGCCGCAATTTTTTAATACGTTGTGATACTGCTATGGTAAACATTTCACCACTCTTCCCAATTTAGAGGTTTCCTATATGAAATAAGGCACTGCCAACAGGTGGCATGAATAAACCTAAGTAGGGATTTTGGGCTGTGCTCTGACAGCTGAGATAAGTCATCAAAGAAGTGTATCTTTTGAAAGCAGAACCTTGTTCTGCACAGTCCCGTGCAGTGACAGAAAAGGTGCGTTACTGTCTCTAGCTCCACCGCATCACTACAGCTCCAACAGAATTGATGGTAGGGAGCGTTAAGCCTGAATGCATGGATTCCCACCAGCCAGTGTCCGGTAATAGCACGGACAACGGACGAGCAATAGGCTCTGTTCAGACAGTTAGTTCAACTTGGCAAACTGCACCAGAGGGTTGGTATATGGGTTTTGAATTTAGCTGTTAAGTGTTTCTGAACTGAATAAGAAACGTAAGACCTGATTTGTTTTTCTGGATGTAACACCTCTAACACAGAACTCATCACTTAAAGTTTAGTGCCAATCCGATGACCACTGTGAAAATCAGAAAATGTGCCGACGAATGGACCGATTCTCGTGAAATTTTGTGTGTCTATTGGGTAGGTCTGAGAATCGGTAAACATCTATTTTTTATACCCCCCACATAAAAATTATAAGCTTTATAAATTATATTTTATTGAGCCGTTTCGGAGGAGTTTGGTAACTAACATTGTGACACGAGAGTTTTATATATAAGAAGAAACTTATGTTTTACGTGTTACGGGTGTTCTCATGAACTCGTCGATGAATTTCAAACCTGATTTTTGCTTGTGTTAGAGGTTGTCAATACGGAGGTTTCGAGCCTACTGTGATGTGTTTGTGTGTATTGGTTCTGAAATATAAATTAATTTTGTAACTTCAATTTTATTGTTTTTTATATATGTCTTTATTTAATTTCTGTTCATTGTGTGTCATTCATTGTTGTGTTCTTTTGTGCCCTTCGATTAAGACTAACTTATCAATCTAGCTTAACTTAATCTAATACCTAATCTAAGCTTTCTTGATAAAGCTTAAAGCTTACTAAAGCTTTGATACAATAGCGATCAATATATTCTCAAAGCTAACTCAAAGGTATTGAGTGCAGCTTGAGACGAGCTTTATCTTTTATATTAATTTTATCTTATACTCTAACTGAGAGTACGTTAACTTATACACATTTTTGTGAATATCGTGAATAAAGCATTGTTGAAAATTGTTCAACACCGGGTATTGGACGTTAAGTGCAGACAGAAGCGTAGTCGCAAAGGGGTTGAAATGTAGTTTCTGTGGGGCATGAGTTCATTTGAGATGTGAGCTCTCTTAAGAATACTTAAGTTCGTCCATACGGCTTTTTAGAGAGTCATGAAAGTCAACTAATCCAAAAATCTTATGATTGTCTAGATAAGCTAACAAGAGAATCTTACGATGTTTATACACTTTAAGGTTATTCAAAAAGTTTGGGCAGGGCAATGTCTGCCGGGCCCACTAGTAAATATATAACTTTATCTGAATTTTTTGTAAACACATAATACTCTCATCTTGTATATGGAAAAATTTAAAAATATCCGCCACCCGAGCTGATCTTTTTGGGACAAATTTTTTCACGTCCTAACAGAAATTTGAGCCCTACGGGAACTGGGTTTAAAAAACATAAACAGACTGACATGGCAACATCGCCATGCAGCATTTGCTCGTAAAATAGTCAATAGTCAAAATGGTTCTCAGTGGAATGTGGTCTGTGACCCCACGACGAAAAAAATACAAGTCCTCTGGCTACAGTCGAAGTCATTGGCATTGTCTTGTCCTTTTATTTTTTATTGCGATTTTTTTGTCTAGTCCAAACCCTTTCGTTTGTGTCGGATAGGAACGTTCTCTATTGTCGAGACATCATTAATGCATAATTTAAGCGGTTTGGCAGTTTTGTGCTTTCAATATTCAATTTCAGTTTTGCCGATGGCCAAGAAGTTTTTCTATGTATTTGAGTTGACGTTCCTATACTCTTTGCGGAGATATGTAGAGGAAGTGTTCCGGTTGTAGGCACCATCTAATGCAGTGCAAAAATCAAAAGCGAACGATTTTTTTTTGTTTTTAAAGTGCGATAAATTGAAATGGATTGTGGCAAAAAGGTGAAGGTGAGTGCAATGGATAATTAAGCAGGATATTCAATGCATTTTATGATTTCATATTGGTTCCTTTGGGACATTAGTCCATTAGTGGCCACTTTTCCTGCTTGGGTACAGATATATATCATATTCCTACCACTTTACTTTTTGGCGCAGGAATTAGCTTTTTACACAATGCTCTTAATAAAGACATGAGGACTTTTTTACAATTCAGACTTCGGTGTTCGATTATAAGAATCTGTGCTGGAAATGGATTCCAAAGAAATCAAAAAACCCTTAAGCTAATTTCAATGATTTTAAGCTTTAAAGAGTGTCGGATCTTAATGTGTTAAAAGTGTAAAAAGGACAAAGAGCCTGAAAAACCGACTGCCAAAGTACACTAAGCAGCTAGGCGACATTTCGATCTTCGAAATTGATGTTTCTTCTCTTTGTTTTTCTGGCGCATAGAGAACAGGCCACGAATGACACGTACAAATTTACTACTTCATAAAAAGTTGAATCATTTTGTACTTTTTCGTGGAATCAAGTTAATTATTGTTGCAGTATTTAGCAAATGATTGCAGCTCTCCAGTCTTATGCATATGTTGGTCAATAGTTTTCCTGGTCAAAAGTTAAAACTATACCCAAAACCGTAATACTTCCCTTAATTTCACAATTTGTAAATTTTGATTCAATCAAGAGCCCCCTAGAGAAAAAAGCATCATGACCAAAAAAAAAACTATTAATATATATTGATGGAGTTTTCTAGCGGCTTTGATAGATCCAATCAAAATAATTTACAACACAAATATCTTTTTCGAACGCGAATAAAAAATTTTGAAGATCGCAAAAACTCTTAACAATTGAAAAAAAATATAAATTATATGTAAGGAACCTGATGGAAGTATATAGTCGCTTAAAGAGATTCATTTAGTAAAATTTACTGACATTTTAAGTCATTTTTCAAACAAAGATTTAAAATGTGTCAATACCTCAAACTTTTTGCATAAACTTCAGAAACAGGTTAACATCAGGTACATAAAGCTACACATTTTGAATATTTACTTTATGTAATTTGTGCAATGGCCGTAGTCGGTCGGATTATTGACGAAAAATTAGAACAGAGTATCCTTCTGTCGGGCAACACCTCCAACCATCGTATATTATTATACTCGTATATGGACTAATCCATACTTATACATTTTGCTTCCATTTTTAGGTGTTTTCTGTGTGTCTGTTGCATTATTTAAGAGCTTTGACTATCATAAAAAAGACGATAAACAATTTCTAAAGGGCATACAATGGACACTAGTTGGTTCACTCACAATGTGGCTCAACTTGCTCGTCATCTTTGCCGTAGGGCGTTTACATAAAATGAAAGCAGCAATCATCTTCCCTGACCGATACCTGAACACCACCGATGCCTAGGCGTAGCACCCTAACCTCAATTACAACCCCAACTTCCAGTTTGCTGAGCTTTCTTTCAATGTATGCGTTAGTTGTTTATTAAATATATATGATTGTCACTTGCGGCATGTCCTTACAGGACGAAACAAAATGTTGATGGCAGTGATGATTGCTTGATTTTCATTGAGTACCGCCCGGGGCAAGAGCCAATACCAACCAGAACACACTTGTTCGAAAGTGTTTCGTACAATCCATATATGAACTTCTCGGGACGGGACATGTATGTTGGTTGTCCTGTTTGTCCTGTTTGCGCTGCAATTTCTTGCAATTTCTATAAAAATTGCATTTCATTCGTGCGGCATGGTTGACATGTAATGCCACTTTGGAGCGTCATTTTGACAAGTCATGAAATTGATATTGGAATTGAGAATTTGCGGCTATTAATGGCATTATTGCCACATCCGTTTCGTGTTGACGCCTCTGTTCCCCTGTGTTCCAGAACGAACCAGAACGGGATGACGATGCAACGGAAGTTAACCTTAAAATGCCATTAAAAAATAATTAAGCATTTTAATTGACATATTCAATGAGTAAAAAATAGTTTATTTGTGTGGATTTTAAAATTTGTAAATAAATAAGTAAATAAATATTTATTAAATTTATAAATTATTAAATGTATTTATTAAAGCATTTTTTTTTTGCTTTTATTTCTCATGAGGCATTTAAAATCGATTAATTTTTTATTAGCGATGAATTAATATTTAATAGATTCTTTAAATGATTTTTTTAATACCCCAATATTAATGCAAATAGATTTGTTTTAAATAAAGTTTAATGCATTGCGTAATGCATTACTTTGTGCAAAATTAATAACTTAAAAATACGGCTTAGGTTGGTGTCTAGATTTTTTGAAGAGTAATATATATTTTTTTAATATAACATATTTATATTTATAAATTTTTTTCTTTAATTTATATGAGCACTTTAAAAAAAATGAGTCAAATATTTGTTTGTAGTATTTTATAAAATTACTAGCCGGCCTCCGGCACGCTCGCTTCGCTCGCTCGTCTAGAAACACGTTGACTATTTTCTAGATGAACTGCTAAATGGACAACGGTTGGGTGTCGTTCGTGAATTTGGAATGAGAAAATTCGCCATATTGCCTCGTTACTGCTAATGCAACGTTCTATTTGATATTGTGAAATTTCGTCATTCACATTGTCGGCTCTCACACCAAAAATCGCCATATCGCTTTCCTTATTATATTTGCAGATATATTTTATTGATTTTACTGAGTTGCAATACTCGACGTTAATGTGGGCTTTATACGTTTTTGATAATAATGGCGAAAATGGAACAACCCAATGATTGTCAATTTCAATTGCTTGATTTTGCACTTTGATTGCGGTTGATCTGCCATTGTCTTCTGTTGATCTACGGCGATATAATGGGTATCCATCGTAGCCCGTAACAGTGTCCGAAGCCAATGCCCTTGGATATCTTTTGGAGCATTTGCCGTCGATCATGCATGGTGAAGTTGGGTTGAGCACACCATATGGTCCGTGGATCATATTCTTTGTGATAACCTCGAACAATTCTGGATCATTTGTTTGAACTGGGATTTCCGCCGATATCACATCATCAATTCATTCATGCGGTAGTATTTTCTGAACCAACCAAATCAAAATGTGCGCATAAGGTAATCCTCTCTTCTGCCATTCTACCGAATACATCCAGCAGCAAATCTCTCCGAATACACTGCTCTTGATAATAAGCAGGCCTGCTGTTTCATTGGGAAATTTCAGTGCTTGGCACTGATCACATACCTTGTTCATTGTTCCAATTACAACAGATTGACGCGAGCTATAATCGTTCGTATTGTTATATTCGAATGCAGCTCTGTGCAGATTGGATGCATTGCGCATTTGCCTGAAAGTTTTTTGGATTAAATTCTGTTCTGATTCTGATAATCCCGATTCATCTGATTGATTCTGATAATCCCGATGTCGTCTCATTCTCATTCGAGCATTCATATTGTATTCATCTCGTTCTTCCGTTGTATGAGCAGAATGTGATCTTGCTTCTCTTAATCGATTCAACTCATTCCTTTGTAAACGTTGTTCCTCAGCTTCAGCTGTTCTTCGGGATGATTGCAATTGAGTTCTACGCGAACGCGGGATTCGTTTGTTGCCTGAAAGATGGGCCAAAGTAGTGGAAAGTGACGGACAATACTTTGAAACATAAATAAGATACCATTTTTTTATATAATTTTTAAAATTAAAAAAAAACGGCGCGAGCAAAGTAGACCTAATATATAAATTAACTAAAGTTTAATAAACGTTATCGTTTAAATCTTTACTATTTTTGTAGAGCCATGACTTACCCTTTGATGTTGTTAAAGGTTCCAACGATATTTACAAACCGTGAAAGAAATCATCCTTTTGTGCCCTTGCGTGAATGGTTTCGAAGATCTTTGCGCTTCAAGATCTTATATAGATATCATTCCTAAGGGGAGGGAGACGCTTTGATACAATTTTTTTGCGAAATTCACGAATTGATTTTAAATATTTTTGTGCTCATCTTTACCATACTTCTTTTTATACCCTGTACCGTATGGTCCAAGGGTATATTAAGTTTGTGCAAGCCGAAAATGTATGTAACATATAGAAGGAGACGTCGGAGACACCCCAAAGTTACCTAATATATGATCAGGGTGAATAGAGAAGTCGATATACCCATGTCCGTCTGTCCGTCTGTCCGTCTGTCCGTCCGTGTGAACGCCTAGATCTCAGAGATGGTAAGAGCTAGAGTTACCAAACTTTCACATTAGATCCCATATTATTCCATAGGAGGCAAGTTTATTTTATTTTTTTGATATCGGGGATAAATTATATAGCTCCCATGGGGGTGTTTGAGACGACCTCGACAAAAAAAAGCGTTTTAGATGAATAATTTATTTGTTTATGAAGATATCGTAACGAAATTTGGTATTCGAAAGTTTTTTATAGTTCCCAATCACTGTACCAAATTTGATCGAAATCGGTTGACTATATCATATAGCTCCCATAGGACCGATCGGCCAAAATAACTTTTTTAAAGAAAAATTCGCTATATTTCGTTGTTTAATAAAGATATCCTAACCAGATTTGGCGTTTGGAAATTTTTTAGACCATTTAAGCAATGTGCCAAATTTGAACAAAATCGGTTGACTATATCATATAGCTCCCATAGGTCCGATCTTCCAAAAAATCGATTTTTTAACAAAATTTGCTGTGTTTCGTTTGTTTGTTAAGATATTGGGACCAAATTTGACATTCGTGAGTGTTTTATAGTTCCTAAGCACTGTACCAAATTTAATCCAAATCGTTTGACTAGATCATATAGCTCCCATAGGACCAATCGGTCCAAAAACACGTTTTTTATACAAAATTCGATGTGTTTTGTTTGTTTGTAAAGATATTTGAAATAAATTTGGCATTCATATCTGTTTTAAGGTATTTAAGCACTGTGTCAAATTTTATTGAAATCGGCTGACTATATCATATAGCTCCCATAGGAACGATCGGTCAAAAAAAAATGTTTGCTTAAAAATTCTTCTGTATTTGGTTTTTTGTGAAGAAATCAGACTTTATTACAAGCTAGTGGTACAGGGTATCCTAAAGTCGTCCGCGCCTGACTTTACGTCCGCCATTTTTTATTACCAATATGTGTTAAAACATAACATTTAAAGTCTTGCGTTCTTGCACAGACGTGTTCCCCAAAAAGCAAAAAGTTATTTACATACCGACAAATAGTGACAGCTGTTATTTGATTTGATTTGTATTAACAAAAAAAAAAAAAAAACAAGAATCATTGAGAATCGAGCTGACTTTGAGTCTATAACTCTACGAACTCAGACCCCTTTGTTCGACTAAATTGTGTCTATTCTACGAGAAACTCTAACGGATACACCGACAGCATCCGTCATACTGTTACGTGACGATATATCTATAAATTTTCGAATAAGTGATAAAAGAATACGTAAGGCTAAACTATTGTATGTATACAGAAATAAATTTGATCGGGTTCACATTTTGTATGGTAACAATCAGGCCCGGATTTACTATATTGGCAGTGTAGGCAACTGCCTAGGGCGGCAAGAATTGGGGGGCGCCAATTAGTTCGCACGCGCACCAATATTAGAAGTAAAAATGCCCGAATCGCGAGAAAAAACGATATGTATAAATCTCGATATTGCCCTCATATCGAGTATTCGATAAGTTTACATATTTGCAAGTGCATTTCTTACAACCTTCATATTTATTATCTGATTATTCATAGTAAGTTGATAATGTGAAAAAATAGCTTAGGGAAAGCCTTCAAAATTTATTAAAAATGGCGCAAAGTGAACAATTAGTTGTTTATCACTAATTAATATGATAATAAAGGCGAATACTGATTGTTGAAAAAGTGAGGTTAGGTAACTAATAATAGTAAACCACGTTTTACATCGGCCGTCAGATAGTTATTCATTCTTACTTCTCTATTTTTTTCAACAATAAATCATGGATTTGTACACAGTGCGCTAATTTATTGCAACTTTTTAAACCACGCACATTATTTTTAAATATCTAACTCTATTTGTACTTCGGAAAATTTTCTAAATCCGTCATCGTACGATGCCGGATGTTGAAAAATCAACTGAATTAATCAATTTCTACGATAAAGATATCGAAGCATCGTTCGCCAATGAGATGATTTTATTCAAAAATTATTGCGTTGAAAAGAATGTAGAAAAAAATTCAGGGTCGGTAAATTTTGCAACTGCCAAAAGGCGCTAAATTCCTATATCCGGGCCTGGTAGCAATGTAAAATAGGAGACCAATTTTGATTCAAATTTGTTTGCAGGAATAAGCATAAAAGTAAGAAAAAACTTTTTGATTTTATGAATATCGCAACTAAATTTATGTGAGTTTAATCTAATGTAAATCTTTACTTTTGTGTGAAGTTTGATCCAAATTGTTCCACTATTTCGTGTAGCTACCATACATAAAGTGAACCCGCTCTCTTTTGAGAGAGACACGAATAACGCAACTGCGCTATGCGTGACCTTCTTATTGTTGGATCATGGGGCATGGTTTAATAATAATAAGGTAGCGTCACGCTCCGACGTATGCATGTCAAAAGGGAATGAAGAATAACAAAGTGGCATATAAGTGTCAGGTCAAGCAAAACATATAAAAAAAGAGTGTTTTTTTAATATTTCTACGTATTTTATGCGTAACAGCAACAGAAAGATTTCCGTTGATAAGAAATAAAAGGACAATTCGATTTTAAAAATAAGAATTATTTTTTTGTGTCCTAAGTCGCCCCGTTGTAAAACCGCAAATGTAGGGATGTGCGAGAAATTCGAGTGCCAGATCACACACTATGCAACTATTATCCTTCAGTGGATCGTCATGGCGATAAGCGAACCTGTAGGTCCATTTGCAATTCTCTGCTATGTTCGTCGCTGGCTAAGGTACTTACACTTGTTTTGCAAAATTTAAAGAATATTTCAAATCTTAACGTAGTTAATGATGAGAGAATGAAAAAAATATCGAATTCGTACAGTTTTTATGATCCCATGCGTAAAATCAAAATTCGGTTTTGAAAGCTGAAACATTGCCCTAACATAAACAGTAAGTCTCATCTCTGGAGATTTTTCGTGCTCGTCTAGTGTAATTTAGGCCTTTGTTTGCACAAACTGAAATCAGTGCAACAATATGGCAACCCTAATTTGTGATCGCGTGCAGACTTCCGACTAATTGAAGTATTAAAATAAACTGCAATTGTAAATGGCGCATTTTATACTTTTCTGTTGATTTGTGGACCAAGAGGGTAAATTTGTTGCCTTCCTGCTCCCCTCTGTCGTTGCCTCAGTTTGTTATTATTTGTAGCAGCTACTTTTGCTGTTGTTGTTGTTGTTGTTGTTGTTGCAGTTGTAGCTGCCATTGTTGTCGTTTCCGTTTCTCGTGCATTTTATGTAATTGCAAATGGCGACTAACGCAATTGCTGCCCTGTTGTGACGTCCATTATTGTGGTTGCATGTTTCTTCTATTTCAGTGTATGTGGTGTGTGTGTGTTTGTGTGTGTGTGCAACATGTTAAGTGCGACGTTGAATGTGCGACAATTAAATCAAGTTCCTGGAAATTCGCATTAAATATGCTCTTGATGTGATATAAACTCACTCACTCTATGGACTGCAACTTGCTTTTATGAGACAGATGCATCTCTTGGACACCAAAGGTAAACAAATAGAGCACATATGGGTACATGTATTCGGAGTAATCATATATTAAAAGTTCTCGGAAAAATCGTGCGGCATCAACCTCAATTGCAATTGCAACTGCTGTTGCCTGTTGGCTGTTGGCTGGCCAGTTGGTTAGTGGTTAGTTCAGGCCGTCATCATTGCAGCCATTGTGCTGCAGTTGGCTCCGTCGTCTGTTTCTGTTTGTTTGGAAACCACAAATTAAGCAGAGAAATCCTTTTGCCAGCCACACATGCAACCAATGGTGGCAGCAATGGCGCCCTGTCGAAACGCAAAACGCAACAATGAGCAAAATAAAAAAAAGAAAAGGAAAACAATCTGACGGGCCTTCGATCGACAGCCGGATACCCTGCACCCAAGTTTTGAAAATTTACATAGCTTTTTTGAGGAATGTAAGTATACTTAAGTGTTAAGCTGGACTGACTATACGGCCTTGCTTCTCTCAGGCTAACAAAAAACATAATTGGCGGTAACAAAATCGTAATTTGCAACACTAACCTAAGGTTAATGCAGTGCCCAAATCTGTTATACCTTTAATCCTACGACTAAAGGGTATACCATGAGAGAGAGATAAAAAGAGCTCAAAGAATGGAGTTACGGCCACCAAAAGCAACAGCAACATTAACAGGCTGCAAGGCGTGGCAGCGCCAAATAAATGTTCGTTGCATGCAACTTGCCTTGTGAATATGTATGTATGTATGTGTGTGTGCGTTCATTTGTCGTTTCCGTTTCCGGCCGTCGGTCAATTTCAACGCTCAGATTGCTGCTGTTTATAAGTTGTTGTTTTTTCATTATTGTTGTAACTGGTGTGTCCATATTTTAAATGACATACAAAAATTCATAGAATTCTTCACATCAATTGAAGCCATCACAAATATAGTTGCATGTACAATAAGTGTTCACTGCAACCGACTTCAGAAAGAATTTTTGCAAATTGTATGACCCAAAAGCTCCATTTAAATAAAATAATAATCCCGATGCATTGCAGGTGTAATTTGCACTCACCCATGCAAAGTTAAATAAAGGGCCACGCGGTTTTTTTTTTTGGTTTATCTTCTAATGAGTTTAAGTATGGATATTTGAAGGGTATGTCCGTAAATTGGCATCAATTGCAGTTGCAACAGATGAGGGCCACATAAAGTAATGAAGGTGAATTAAACTCCAACTAAACAAAATTTAAAGGTTTGCTCCAGCGATGAATCTATTTAGTCATATGGTCATTGTACTTATCACACAGAAATTACATTGCAAAAACTCATCGGTCGACACATAGGTAAATATAGATTTTTCTAAATAAAAAATAATCGTATTTAGCTACTCGAACGCGAGCAAATTGGCTCTAGTTCGAACAAAAAAAAAATTAATCTGAGGACTCTTAGCTCTTTTGATTGGATTTTTATCGAGGTTAATCCAACATACCCGATACAGCTCGCTGATTTCAATCATTCAGACCATAGTATCCTCATTGCCAAACTAATTCATTTATTCTACAACTTCTATTAAACTTTCTTAAATCAGACCTAAATGTTCTCTTTCTGGAAAACGGCAATTTCTCTAAATCACAATCTAAATCATATCCAGAGGTTGCTATCTCTCTCCTACTCTTTTGCGTGGACTTTCCTTTCCAAACCAGGAGCAAACTTACTATGCGTCTTTAGAAGAAGAAAAAAATTATAAAAATATCCATTCTTCACTTGCACTTCCCATATTATTAAATCTCATACCTGCTCAACTAAATTACGTGTTGGTTCAGCCCTAGCCAGCGTTTCTTACTTTCTCTTCTTGTCTTACATCTTCAATGTATCACTGTCCTTTACTGCAATGCTCAAGTTTAAGTTTTCTTTGATCCGTATTCTATCTATACAGTTTCTTGCATACTTTTCCTGGTCTGCAATTCCAAATCGAAATTTTCTTCGTTCATAGCTTACTTTTCTCGACGAACTTCTAAGTGTTGACTGCTTCGCCGTCTACTCCTTGTATCCCACTCCTGCTTTGCATTTCTTCTTTTTTAATCTCCTCTGAGATGTGATCTTTGCGGAATATTAACCACTTGTTGTTGTTATAGTCTGGCTTATGTACTGTGCCAATGATTTATTAAAATATTATTAATTTTTTAAACTTCAAAACAATAGCATTTAGTTATTATCAATAATGTTTACTATTTAATGTCACATTTGTCGAACATTTTATTCGGATTCGTTTTGAGGCCGAATGTTTGGTTCTCCCTATTTCACCACACCGAATGTTTTCTTGCAAGATACATTAAAACGAATCGGCAAAATAGATTTATAAGCTATACTAAATATTTTTAATTTAAATTTTTTGTTGTGTAATAATACCCTGTACCGTATGGTACAAAGAGTATATTAAGTTTGTGCAAACCAAAAATGTATGTAACATATTGGAGGAGTCGTCGAAGACACCCCAAAGTTACCTAAAATATGATCAGGGTGACTAGAGAAGTCGATATAACCATGTCCGTGTGTCCGTCCGTCTGTCCGTTTGAACGCCTAGAGTAACCAAACTTTCACATTAGATCCCATATTATTCCATGTTTCAGTCGAAAAAAATAAAAGTTTTAGATGAATAATTCGTTTGTTTATGAAGATATCGTAACCAAATTTGGCATTCGAAAGTTTATTACAGTTCCCAAGCACTGCACAAAATTTGATTAAAATCGGTTGACTAATAAATAACTTTTTTAAATATAAATATATCGTTTTTTAATAAAGATATCGTAACCAGATTTGGCGTTTGGAAATTTTTTAGAGCACTTAAACAATGTGCCAAATTTAAATAAAAATGACTATATCATATAGCTCCCAAAGGGGCGATCTTCCAAAAAATCTACTTTTGAACAAAAAATAAAAGATTTTATTTTAGAGGTATTCACGCTTTGTATTGAGTTGGGGAGTCGAGGACTTTTATAAAAACAAAATGTATGGTGAAATGCAACGCTGTGTTTCAACTCTCTACTCAACTTTTCTCAACTCAGACCAAGGGAAATTACCTTTGGCAAATTTTGTATAATATCTTTAAGTATAAAAATGTTTTTTTAACCGACTTTTTTAAAAAAAATTCACATAATGGACATGTCGACTTTTCTTATTGCCGAGAGCAAAATTAAAAGTGTCTTTGCTAAGTTTTCTAATTCTAAGGCAAAAAAAAAACTATAATAAATAAAAAATGCATTTTATGCATAACACTATGCAACATTTCTGAGGTCATCGGCTGGAAACAACTTCTCTTTTCGCTTTTTTTTTTGGAGTACATCCTGAAACTAGAGAAACCCCAAAGGATTTTGCTCAAAGTCATCAATAGGTATTTTTTAATATCGGCCAAATTTCCATTCCAACGTGATTTTCGAAGATAAGCCATTTTAATCAAGTCCACATATCGTAAACCGTTCAAAAATTCTTTTTTAATGTCTTGTGCAAAGTTGTAGATGCGAATAAGTATAAATAAACCCGGAAGACACTGAATATGATGGACGCACTGACAGAGATGTAGCTCTGGATTCTCTTTCTAGCTCGGACGATACAGAGTCAGACCATGACTTTGAACTACCACCAAAAAAATCGAAACCACAACAAGCGTCAACTTCAATGGATATCGATTGATACTTTTTTCTCTTTTTTGTAACTTTTATATACTGAGCAATAAATTTCATGATAAAAATCAAACTACTAGAGTATGTTTTTAGAAAAAATGTTCTGCAAAATAGTTCACTTTCGTAATACCAAAAGGTATTAAGGAATGTTCGGATGCAGTTGGCATTTGCAAGAGAGTTTTGATTGTTACTGGCAATTATTTCGCTAAATATAGGAATGCTAAATTTCCAATAGTTTAGCTGTGCATAGTAAGAAGCATAAAAATATGGTAATTTTTTAAAAATATTATTAATTTTGTGACACTCGATACAGTTTCTTTTTGGTATCTGTTCTACAATTTATTTATCTTTGACAACATCCAAAACTTTTCTGAAGATATGAAAACGAAATTCCGAACGGTCTACGATATGTAGACTCCATAAAAATGGTCTTATTCCCAAAAAATCAGGTTTGAGCGGAAAAATTGTTGATATAAAAAAACTACCTTATTTATGACTTTGAGCAAAATCCTTTGGGGGTTTCTCTACTTTCAGGATGTACTCCAAAAAAAGCGAAAAGAGAAGTTGTTTCCATTTTTTGTATTGCGCTGTGTAATATAAAGTGACAGCTTTATAACATATTCGTCAGTAGCACCAACCATAATTTTTTCGCCATGTTTTTTAATTATTTATCGTTTTGAGATAAGTTCACGCTGACTTTTTGATCCGATTTTTCATGCTTAATGCAATTTCAGGTCTGTCATCATAATTGGATTTATTTATTTAATATTTATGGACTTGTTTCCAGGTGTGAACTTTACGGAAATATGACTAATATAAAGGAATACGCTAATGTACACTTTATTAATTTAATACTCCTTGTCCTAGAACCAAGGAGTATAAACTCTTTGCCTACTTAAATTTTTATTTGCGGCATAGTTTCATACGGCTAAGTTCTTTTTTTTAATATAGCGCCAGCCAGACCACAATCAGAATGCCAGCTTGACTTGAAAGTCATATGGACAACCTTGGGTTTTTTTGTAGCAAAAAATTGTAAGTGCCAAATATAAAACGAAATTGAGCTCGATAACGATAACGATGCTCAGCAAATTGGTATCGGATCGAAGATTAATCGACCAAAATATTGCCATCGAATATAAAGGCTTTTTTTCGTAAACTCTCTTAGCGGTCTTGTAGATATGTAGGTAACATAACGTAAAACCAATGTATAAGGTTGTCAAAAAAGTCTTGCGGTATTTCCGCAAGCTTGTCTTTGCAAGCGCGTAGTTCTAGTTGTATTCGTCGCATCGGTTCACGCTAGAGCTTTTTGGAAAGCTCTTTTCACGTGCTAACACGTGTTTGATTAATTGTTGTTTGCTTTTAGTCGTTCGTGAGTTATAGCGTCGCAAACATGGAGCAAAATAAAGAGAAAATACGGCATATTTTACAGTACTACTACGATAAAGGCAAAAATGCATCTCATGCTGCCAATAAAATTTGTGCAGTTTATGGACCCGATACAGTTTCCATTTCCACCGCACAACGATGGTTTCAACGTTTTCGTTCTGGTGCAGAGGTGATCGAAGATGCGCCACGGTCCGGAAGGCCTGTTGTCGAAAATTGCGATAAAATCGCTGAATTGATCGAAAGAGACCGGCATAGTAGCAGCCGTAGCATCGGCCAAGAGCTGGGCATGAGTCATCAAACCGTTATAAACCATTTGAAGAAGCTTGGATTGAAAAAGAAGCTCGATGTATGGGTGCCACACGACTTGACGCAAAAAACATTTTTGACCGTATGGATGCATGCGAATCGCTTCTGAATCGCAACAAAATCGACCCGTTTTTGAAGCGGATGGTGACTGGCGATGAAAAGTGGGTCACTTACGACAACGTGAAGCGTAAACGGTCGTGGTCGAAAAGCGGGGAAGCTGCCCAGACGGTGACCAAGCCTGGATTGACGGCCAGGAAGGTTCTTCTGTGTGTTTGGTGGGATTGGCAGGGAATCATCCACTATGAGCTGCTCCCCTATGGCTATGTACATATATATATAAAGGGTGATTCATTAAGACCTCACGCGTGATGCATGACAGCTGTCAAGGGCAAAGTTGTTCAGTATTCATTGGCAAATCATCGTGGAAAGACTTACACCCGAACAACGTTTACAAATTGTACAATTGTACTACGAAAATCAGCGTTCTGCAAAGAATGTTTTTCGTGCGCTGAGATCGGCTAATGGTCAACATAATCGACCCACCGAATTCTCAATTCGTAACACCATCACCAAATTTGAAACCCAGTATTCATTGTTTGATGATACACGACCAAATCGACCACATCCAGCTGACAGTGTTCACGATGACCGTGAGGAATCGATTCGGCGCCGATCGCAACATCTTGGATCTCGGCTTGAAAGCATACAAAATTCAACTCTGTCAAGAATTGAAGCCGAATGACCTCCCTGCACTTCGCCGTTTTAGTGAATAGGCTCTTGGTAAGATCGATGAAGATCTGTTGTTTTCGACCAAAATTTTGTTCAGTGATGAGGCCCACTTTTGGCTCCACGGCTTCGTGAAGAAGCATAATTGCCGTATTTGGGGAGAAGCTCAACCCGAAGAGGTTCACCAGCTGCCATTACATCCAAGAAAAACAACGGTTTGGTGCGGTCTGTGGGCTGGTGGAATCATTGGTCCGTATTTTTTTAAAAATGAGCAAGGTGCGAACGTTACCATCAATGGCGCACGCTATCAGACCATGTTAACGGATTTTTTGCTGCCTGAAATTGTTGCCCGTGATCTCAACGACATTTGATTCCAACAGGATGGCGCTCCGGTCCACATTGCCAATGAAACAATAGATCTATTGCGAGGTCAACTTGGTGAGCGATTAGTTTCAGGTACGGGACTCGTACCTTGGCCGCCAAGATCGTGCGATATCACACCGCTCGACTTTTTTCTTTGGGGTTACGTAAAGTCAAAAGTTTACGTGGACAAACCAGCAACGATTGAGGCATTGGAAGCCAACATTACTCGGACCTTCAGGATAGACCATTTAAAACGCAGTTGCGGCCAACATTTGAGAGATTATTTTTAAAAAATAAATGCAATAAAATATCCTTTCGAAATCATAAATAAAGATCCCATCATTCCTTTGAAATTTGTATTTGCCAAATCATTAAAAAAAAAGGTCTTAATGTATCACCCAATATGTACATATATAATATACAATCTGCATAACATAGCTAACGATTGAACTCTATATCACCGTATTGCCACTTAGATCGGAATGACCATAAGAGCGTTAGCCAAAATCACGCTGATTATGATTACACTATAAAAGTAACGTGGTCGAAAGTTGATACAGCTAATTCTGAACAGAAATGTACCAGACTTATATGAGCCCTGGATATTGTTATTAACCGATTCCGCCGTAAGTTAGCCGTTCATTCCAAAGCTCAGCAAATGCTCCAATTTCTTAGATTTTCTCAGCACATACATATGTATGTACAAATCCATGCGACATGAGTTCATGAGATAATAGAGAAAATGAAAAAATCATGATACTTCCTTTAGGTCATATTTATACATAACATCTGGCTGATGACTTAGTAAGGGCATCAGATAAAAGTCATAAGTTAATATTTTATTATTAACCACTGCCAGCTTGACATAAAAGTTACTTGCCCATTCACACACAGACACATCCTAAGAGTCATCTCCTTCGTCGTCATGTCAAAGTTGCGCATCATGACACTTTGACCCTCATTTAGTTAAGCTGACGTTATTGTTGTACTTGTTATTGTTGTTGTTGTTGTTGTTGTACTGTTGCTCAAAGCACAACGACAACAAAGTCCAAAGGACAACATTATCGTCAACATGTTGCTTCCAACTGTAAGCGCGGTGCTCAACAATGGTTGCTCCTAGGGAAGTACCAACCAACAACAAGTAAACTGCCATAACTGGGACAAAAGGACACTAGCAATGGTCATAGATAGCATCAGCAGAGCATTGTGTTTTACTCTGCTGCACTGGCTCAAGCAAGTTCTAGAACTAACCAACCAAATGATGACGTTGATGCGTTGGACAAAGTTGTTGTCCTTGTATCAGTATCTTTTGCTGTTGTTGTTGTTGTTGTTGATGGTGAACGTCAGCATATTATGCAACAGTGTAAGTGAAGCACTTGAAGGCTAAAACTTCACTAAACTTACTGAACTGTGGACAAGTTTTTATGTCCTCCACTCCCGAGCTAATAAAAATAATGTGTAACGTTTATTGATAGAATTACATGCATTATATGATGCAATGGACTCTCACAATCTTAAAGCACGTATTGCGGATGTTTGACTCTGATAAGTTGATTTAAACTGCGTCCCATAACCGAATGTTGTTTGAAGGAATCTCGAGACGGTGTCCACAAAAATATTCCTGGTGTCCGCTTGCCTTTTTTGTTTTTGTCTTGCCTGCAGAGAATGCAACGATTTTAGATTTTCCATTTGATTCTTTTTACTGTATGATATTTTTCAAGTTTGAATCCAATTGGTTTTTAAATGAAATATTCATATCAAATGGGTAGCTTTGGAGTTCTTTTTATACCCTGTACCGTATGGTACCAACGGGTATATTAAGTTTGTGAACCGAAAATGTATGTAACATATAGAAGGAGACGTCGGAGACACCCCAAAAGTTATCTAAAATATGATCAGGGTGAATAGAGAAGTCGATATACCCATGTCCGTCTGTCCGTCTGTCCGTCCGTGTGAACGCCTAGATCTCAGAGATGGTAAGAGCTAGAGTTACTAAACTTTCACGATAGATCCCATATTATTCCATAGGAGGCAAGTTTATTTTATTTTTTGATATCGGGGATAAATTATATAGCTCACATGGGGGTGTTTGAGACGGACCTCGACAAAAAAAAAGCGTTTTAGATGAATAATTCGTTTGTTTATGAAGGTATCGTAACCAAATTTGGTATTCGAAAGTTTTTTATAGTTCCTAAGCACTGTACTTTAATCGAAATCGGTTGACTATTTAATATAGCTCCTATAGGACCGATCGACCAAAATAACTTTTTACACAAAATTCCCTATATTTACTTTTTTAATAAAGATACCGTAACCAGATGTGCCATTCAAAAGTTTTTTAGATTACCCAACATTGTACCCAATTTGAACAAATTCGGTTGACTATATCACATAGCTCCCATAGGGCCCAACCTCCAAAAAAAATCCATTTTTGAACAAAATTTGTTGTGTTTTGTGTGTTTGTGAAGACATTGGAATTAAATTTGGCTTTTGTACGTTTTTTATAGGTCTTAAGCATTGTACCAAATTTGAATAAAATCGGTAGACTAGCGCGAATCATTCCGACAAACCACATCTGCCCCGGGAGCTGAGGCAATTAATTAAAAACAAAAGAAAACTCCGAAAGAAGTGGCAACTAAGCCGAAGCCCAATTGATAAACAGTTGCTGAATAAAGCTACTAAAGATCTTAAGCAAAAACTTAAACTAAAAAATGCTGCAACATCAGAATATCTTGAAAGCCTTGACCCATTCACACCAGATCTAAGTTATAGTCTTTGGAGAGCGACCAGCTATTTGAAGCGGCCAAGCAGAAGGAAAACGGCAATAGTTGACAACAATGGTAGACTGTGTAAAAGTGATAAGGAAATTGCGGAAAGATTTGCACAACATCTTTACTCAGTGTTCCAACCTAACTTGGAATTCGAACTGGAAACAGTGACAGAGGTTGACAATTTTCTTAACTCGGCTTGCCAGATGAGTATGCCAATCCGTCAGACAACAGTCGCAGAAGTGCAAGCTGAAATTCGGAGTATAAATGTCAAGAAAGCACCCGGATATGATAAAATTGATGGTACCAAAATTAAAAACTTGCCACCAAAATACAAAAGTCTAATGCATCGTACATCTATAATGCCATGCTCAGACTTGAATACTTCCCAGCTCAATGGAAATGCGCTGAACTAATTATGCTGCCAAAACCAAACAAGCCTGAACAACACGCGTCATCATATCGTCCCATTAGTTTGCTGGTGATATTCGCTAAGGTATTTGAAAAAATACTTTTGAGAAGAATGTCAGTGGTTTTAGAGGACACCAACATCATACCCGAACATCAGTTTGGGTTCAGAAGAGACCATGGCACAATTGTTAAAAAGATAGTGAATGTATTTGAAAACAAACAGTACAGCCCTGCGATATTTTTGGATATTCAGCAAGCATTTGACAAAGTCCTGCACGCAGGAGTACTTTATAAAATCAAAAAATGTCTTCCTGCACCGTATTTCTTATTCTTCAAGTCGTACCTCAACAGTAGAAAATTGTATGTCCAATATACTGATGAGCACTCGGAACTGTATTCAATAAACGCCGGAGTTCCTCAAGGTAGTGTCCTTGGGCCAGTGCTCTACACAATTTTTACTGCGGACCTTCCTATAAATAACAATGTTGAAGTTGCAACCTATGCGGATGACACAGCAAAATTTACAAGAGCAACTCGGCCTGATTGAAACATGGCTGAAAAAGTGGAGAATTTTAGTAAACACTCAAAAATCAGTCCAAATTACGTTTACACTGAAACGAGGAAAATGCCCTCTTGTGACTTTAAATGGTATGTCCATACCGGATGAAGAATCCGTCAAATACCTTGGAGTGCATTTGGATCGGCGACTCACATGGAAAAAGCATATAAAATCAAAGCATATGCAGCTTAAAATTAAAACCAAAAAAATGTAGTGGCTTCTAGGTCCGCGATCGAAAAAACAAAATAAACTTGTATCCCGTTGCAATAATAAGGGATCTTATGTGCAAATTTGCTTGCTTCAGCTCTTACCATGTCTGAGGTATAGGCGTTTATTGGCACGGTCAAAGGAACAGACGGACATTGGCATCTGTGAGTCACCCTGATCTCCGACCTCTCATTCTGTACAGGGTATATTTGATGGGTCCATATATACGTGATTTGACTAGATTAACCAAATGTTTTACAATTAAACATGGTAAAGATAAAGTAAATACACACATTACGAAATACCTCCCGATACAGTCGAAAACTACAGACATTTCACCTCCTGGTCTGGAAAATCAGTTGCTTCCTCAGCAATATGCTCTAAAGATCAGATCCGCACAGCCATACACCTCAAATCTTAAGTATGAATTTTGACTAAGGTTAAGGTAGGAGAAGATTCCTTAAAGTTTTGGCTGGTTGCCTTTGAGGCAAGAATGAAGAAACTCTCTTCCTTTTCGATTGAGAGAACCTAATCGTGAATAAAAACGAAATAGGGTTCATCAAATCAATTTTTTGCAAATAGAAAATCCATAGATGGAAAACTTATTTCAAACGTAGTTGATCTGTAGGCTCTGTTCCTTTTGCATATATGCTTTAAAGTTGAAAGTAAACTTAACTTTTAAAACTTCGGTAATAGAATTTTTTGGCGATGTCGACTTCCATGCCCCCCTCCAAAAGCTACAATCAAACAATGACAAAGACTACAACATTTTTCTGACACCTGCATCCCCATGGTGGAAGCCCAAAGTCATTGAAAAGGTGTCTGCCAACTGCAGGAAATAATACTCGTTTATAAATAGCACGACTTGGCTGTCATTTGGCACATTGCATATATAAATCAACATGGAAATTGGCATCCCAAAAAATTAAAAGGGAATGAACTGGTATACATTATGTACGAGCATGGGCCTTACTCTACAAGAGTTTCTATCACTTTGAACTGATGGAGCTATGGGAAAGAAAAATGGCAAGCAAATGATTGACATGTGCGGCGTTATATCGAATGTTTCCAAAGCGACGACCACGATAAGGCTTGAAGGGAGAGAAGCAGCGGAAACGCCTTCGAGCGCGTCTACGGAAGTTGCGTTTCTTATATTTGTGTCTATGATTCCGGGTGTTTGGTATGTGTGTGTGTGTGTGTGCAAAGAAAAAACTTTGGAAAAGTGAAAAACTTGCTGTCAGCATAAGATAAGCGCTTCAAGTTAATAGACTTGTAAAACACACGCTCCCGCACTGACCCGGCCTTGCGACGACAAAGTGCTCACTCCTGCCTATGCATCAACTGCTCCTGGCCAACCCCATTAGAAGTCCACTTTTAGTTATTTATTTGTCGTTCTCGGCATGTGGCGCGTGTCTTGTGACCAAACGCTCTCCTCTCATACATAAAAAAATAGCGAAATAAATAAATAAAAAAAAAAACAACTTCTATGCACGCCCTTTGGACGTCGCGTCGCGTCGTGAAGTCCTCTTCCCATGGATCGCTTATCGGACAACTAACAATTTAAGTTGTCAACTCGATATGAGAAGCGGCGCAAATGCTAGCTAAACCCTGCCCACAAAGTCACATGCTGGGTCAGGGGCCCAATCCTTGAGATGTTTATCTGCAGCAGAAGTTTTTGTTTAACTAGTCTTGGTTAATTTTGCAATGTGGTTCCCCGGCTGGCCACTTGATTGGCCTCCCTGGCGCCCTTTGTCCTAACGCTGACAGCTGGATCGACTTTGAGCGCTTGACTTGTCATGGGCCAAAGTTTGGCTCATCAACAAATGATGCATTGTTGTGCGTGTGTGTGTGTAATGGCTCTAGATGTACGAGGGCGAGCTGATAAGTAATCGTCGCGTTCTAATCATCAAGTTTCTCAAAATCTATCCATTGTCTTTTAGCGCAGCGCACTTAATTTTTGAATGCAATATTTAGTCAACGAGTATAAAAATAGATAGAGTAGAAACAACGGTCGTTAAGAAAAGTTTTTCAGCGAGTGTTGAGCAGATATTCAAATTTACTCCGGTCATTTAAGCAGATGTAGTTTTGCATCCGTGCGACGAATATGGAAGAAAAATCCGAACACTGTCGTCTGTCGTTATGTAGTCTGTTTGGTGGGATTTTAAAGGGATCGTTTATTTTGAGCTGGTCGACAATACCACGATTAATTCTGAAGTGATCAGCTGGACAGAATTGATCTAGTGGCTATCGGTAGCGTAGTGCAGCGTTCTTGTTTTGTAAACTCGGATGGTCGGTTGCTTAAGTTAAGGAACCGCCGTTCTCTTCAAACAATTATTAATAATAATATCCCCATGCTCCACTACTAAACTACTAAACTTCAGAAATCCTTTATTTTATTTTATTTGTTTTTTTCTTTAAAAAATAAAGAAAATATCATTTGAAAGTGAAAATAATAAGAAGGGGAAATTTTTAGGATATGGCTATTCAATACAACCAATTACTTTTTAGCCCACCCTCGTATGTGTATGTGCGTGCTGCGGTTTTATGTCTGTATCTGTATCAATTTAGCCCGAATTGATTGACAGTTACTTCCTCTTGCCACATAGATTGCTTAACTGTATGTGTGTATGCATGTAAGTGTGTATCTGTGTGCGTATCTATGTGTAGTTGTTATCGTCTTACTTTCAAAGTCAATTTCAATTAATCAAATGTCAAGTATTTTGACATGAGTATTTATAACTCATTTACCACAAAAGCGTAGACAGTTTGGATGTCATAAAGTTGCAAACTTTTATATTATGTACTTAGTGTAAATATACGGTTAGTTGGAATTATGATTAAAACTTTATTGGCTTGCTGTACAAGATATATAGAGAGAAGATTGGGGGTTTCCTCGCACTGTCTGAGAGACAGTGGGGACGGGGTCTTAGTTGTATTATATTAATTTACTGATCTGCTAGGCATTTTAAACGTTTGCTTATCTGTATAAAAAGTATTACACTTTATATAGTACCTAAATATTTAAATAATAATTGCTGCGTAAACATTTCTCGACTGAGCTGTTAATACGCAGACAACATTTCACTTTATTTCAAATGTAAATTTAACACTTCAATCTTAATGTATTTGTTGCAGCCTGTTGACGACCAATAAACAACATTTAAAAGAGTACAACAACAAACATTTTTTAAGTCGATGCACTGCACCGACAGTCGGATACACTACACCATTAATCCTTAATTCAGGAAAACCAAAAACTCCAGCACACTGCATTTTTATAATTTTATACATTTTTTACGATTCCAAAAACAATTTTTAATTGAAAATATTGTAATTTTTTTTAACTATAAAGCAATAACTTTCGTATTTTTTAAACAATTTTAATACAGGTGGTTTAGTATCGCCATATTTCGATTAAAGGCGTTCAAATTTTTGCTACAAATTTTGAAGGAATAAGTCGAAAAAATTGTATTATGCTCCTGAGACCATGCTTTGAACAATCGTGTTTTATTTTCACGTTCGTTACTCTACTGAAATGTCCACAACACCTTCATATTGTTCTTAAAACTTAATGCATCGGATCCGGCTTCCTACCGAAAACATCTCCATGTCACCTCCATGTCACCTCCGTGGCTCATTCTTTTTATGCTAAATTTGAAATGGTTAAGTTTCTGGTTAATAATCAATTCTTTTCGGATCATTATCAAATAAATGTATATTCAAGTTGGTCAAAATTTTAATGAACGAATGTTAAGCTCTACGCAACATAGATTTTGGAGTATCTTTTAGGTTACGTTCCGTAGACCCTCTCTCTTTTTCTTGCTCTCACAATAAATTGGAAGGACGTCGCGTCGGCAGCGTTACACTTCCTGTACAAGTATACCCTGGTCTGTATAGCAATTAGCTGGCAGCAGACCGATCGTGAAGAGAAGAACAGCAGCAGAGAACAGAGAGGGGTCGTCAAGAAGTCATCGATGGGCCAAGTAGTTGAGAGGGCGTCCGAGCAATTAAATTGCATAGGAGAAATTGTCGGAAAATTGCATTAGATTCAATGCGTAAAATTTGGTAAAGTCAAAGTTGTTGATAATGATATTGTAAATTAAAATCATTTCTGTATTTTTTAACGAATCTCAAATTTCAATAAAAAAAACTAGGTACTATTGTTGCGAACCAACAGCCCTGATTATTAAACTTCGTTACCAATTCCAGCGGAATTGAGGATATACGTGATACGTTGACGAGTTGTCTTGGAAAGGGCGCTGGGACCTTACCCCGTGAACAGATTAAATCATGACCCAACACAATGCCCCAATACCCAGAATTAGCTGCATTTTTTAAAACTTCTGATTTCCAAAACCTTATAGCCCTATGCTTCCCACAGGACTAAAAGGAATAAATACAATATGCTCTTACCTTAAAAGAATAAGGTAAGAATCCAATCTACCATACAAATTTCGATCACTTCGTTTTGAATTGGTTGGTAATTTTTCAAAATTTTGGTTTTACACATATTATTTTCAGCAAAGTAGTTGTTTCGATTTTTATTTTCGATAACCTGAGCAAAAGTCTGTGATGCTTAAGATAACCAGATGCCAAAGTAGTGCAACGGACTTCCAAACATTTTCGTCATCCCAGAAAGACTGATAGCTGGACAACTGTTGATTTTGGTTTACATTTTGAATAGTGATATTAAAGCATTTTTTTTGCATTAACTTAGCCCATACCCTCTAGGGTGCAGTGTATAGAAAAAGTGTCATGACACCTTCATATTTATTAATGCGCTTGTTGTGTTGTTGGTCTTCCCGTTGACAATGACACATCATCACCCAGTCAGCCAGTCAGTCAGTCATGAAGTCACCCAGTCAGTCTCGTCATCCAGTCAGTCACTCTCAGTCAGTTCTCCTGCCTGACATCCATCCCAGCAGCCAACATAGTTAGCTCAGCATGCACTGCGTGCACGCTGCATGACGTCACATCGTTTATGTGACGTTATTTACAAAAGCGAATTTTTACAAATATTTTTTGCAAAGTCAACAACAACAACAACACACGAGATTACCGCTCGCTCGTTCGTGGAATATGTAGAGGAGGTGCAGGAGCAGTTAGATTTGTATGTCGACGAGTACATACATATGTACATAAGTATACACATATGTAGACATATACTATATACATGCACGTGTAGTAAGTGCTTGTTTTCACTCGTTGTGTGCATAAAAATCCAAGAGCAAAACAACATTTACATTTTAAGTAGTTTTTAAATCGTTGCAGACAAACGGCAGAGCCAAAGCAATCAAACATGCGGAAATTTTATATCATATACTACTATATATATTCACTACTATATACTATATATAGTATATAGAGGGGGGTCACCTATCTTAGACAAAAAACACTCAAACACATTAGTGGTATTCAAAAAGAAAATATAATTATAACAAATTCTGGGTTTAATTAAAAATCAAAATATGCAGCCGTCCTCCGGAAATCGAAAAAACCAAATCGAAGAATTTAATTCCGATTCGTTTTTGGGTTCTCCGGAAAACGAATATTATGTTGTCCTTTTTTATTTTCGATAAATTTGTATATTTTCCCGAAAAGTTCTCATATTGGGTTGGCTCGATATTATTTTTGTTTGATGCAAAACAGCTGATATGGTTGACGTAACCTGCACCTTTTTATTACTATCTGGGGCGCCCCAGAAAACCATTTCTTGTCAATTTTTTTTGCAATTCCTCTTCTAGGTGCCAGAGACATGATTGTTGAACAAATTGCTGGAGTTTTGATTGAATTGACTAAAAAGCCCAAATTTATTCATAAAAAGTATTACTTATTGGGAAAAGTTATTCAATTTCTGATTTTTCTGTATGTTCATGTTTTGAAAAATGTAATTTTTGAATTCATGATATTCATTTTGACAAAATCATTATTAAAATCTTTGGTACATATACACTTCTGTGTCACCATGCAAAATATTTTCGAGCTAAGGAGCTGCCACCTACTATATTTGTGGTACTAAATAATAAAATTTCGAAGTAATTATTTTGGCACATTAATAGATGTTTTTAATCTTAAATAAAAGTTAAAAAATTTCCATTTTATACCTTGTATCGTATGGTATAAAGGGTATATTAAGTTTGTGCACGCCGAAAATGTATGTAACATATACAAGGAGTCGTCGGAGACACCCCAAAATATGATCAGGGTGACAAGAGAAGTCGGACATGGTTACGTCTGTCCGTATGAAAGCCTAGATCTCACAAATGGTAAGAGCTGGAGCAAGCAAACTTTCACATTAGATCCCTTGCCATTCCAAAGCAGACAAATTTATTTTACTGTTTTGTTACATTATATATCTTCCACAGGAGGAAAAAACAAAAAGTTTTAGGTGGAAAATTCGTTTGTTAATGAGGATATCGTGACCACATTCGGCACTCATTAGTCTTTTGGAGTACCTAAGCATCAAAATAGGTTGACTATATCATACAACTTCTTGATTGTGATTGGTTATAGTTTAGCAGTTTAAGTTTGAATGAAAATATCAGCAGCGGAACCTTAAGGAAGAGGGCCACAGCATATGTAAATTAAAAAAAAAATTGTAAAATGGTTTTAATAAATTAATATTTTACCTATATTGTTATAGTTTTGTTTTAAATAATTGGCGAGTGCATCGAAAATACTAAATCCAACTTCTTCAAGGGTTCAATTAGAATTACAATCTTTGAGATTTCTTTGGCAACCGTTGCCAAAACCTTTAATGATTTCTGTGGCACCCCCGGATATAGGAGTTGTCAAAAATATCCATAATAAAAAGAAATAACATCACTGAATATCTATATGGGATAAACATTTTTGGAAATTCCATTTGGCAGATAGAAATGAGCATATTAATAATGGCGTTTTTACAGCTAATAAAGCTCCTATGAGCTACGAGAAGAGACCATAGAGTTCTCAGTCTGGTTGGATATAGTTTTTAAAAGTACCTGTTTGAAAGTTAAGAAATATTAGCCCAGGGTCCCATTTAATTGAATTATGTTAAAAATCTGTACTCGAAGTACTGCGCATTGAGGTAAATTTTATATACAAGAGACACTTATAGGTTTACCTTTGGCAAAGCCTTCTTTGTAACGATGCATTTAAAATTAATTAATTTAAGGACAATCCGAGCAAGAAAGGACACTCTGGCGTCATGTCAATGCAATTTATTGATTTATGTGCTCCAACACATGCAAATGAAGTTGGAAGTGTTGACTGTGTAGGACAAGCAGCGATGTTAACGGCCGCTCCAAGGAAGAATACTCAATTAGCTGTTGACGTCATGACGTCATTTGGCTGCTTTTTCCGCTACAGACCACAGTGCACGGAGCTGCATGCTTCGTTAAGTTGATCAGTGGGTTGCCAGAGGCTGTGTTGGAAAGTGTCAACATTTCGACCATGAATGCAATTGCCCTCCCTTGTACTCTCGTACTTTCTACGCACTTCGGCTTGCGCACTTGTATTTATTAAAGTCTTCCCTACGGCCAAATGCATCCCAGCAAGGATGACTGCCAGGAGTCCTGGCAGTGTCTAGCATTGGGAATTAATTATTCACTGCATTTTATTGTCAGTGCTAAAGGCAAAGTGGCCTTGGTAATATATCCAAGGAGTGCATATACCGAATGTTGTTTGCGCTCACTATTGTTTATAGGAATATTAGATCCCTTCGACTGTAAACTGGAACAATCGGCCGTGCTCTGGAAAACGAATCCGAACATTTTGATATTCTTGGATTATATTTATGCCAACTTCAAGTTGGATATTTACAGAAATTTTTAATCATTTTCTTTCTTGTAAACATATCACTTCAAGAATTAGCCATGAAATCATGCCTGAATTTTCAGTACCAATCATGAATTACCGTATTGATTTGTCACGGAATTTAACACACGTAACAATCAGCTATGGCTGATCAGGGCTGATCGATTTAGTATTACCATTGATGAATTTTTTTAAAAATCGCCCTTGAATTCAGTGCTTATTTCATTTTGGAATAGAATAAATATTCTTCATTTTTAAAATTATAAATTACAATGGATTTGCTCCAGCCTTAAAATTGCGGGTCTTTTGAAGATTCATTGCAATACGCATCTGCGATTCTCCTGGGAAAGAGTGATTTTTTTCTTTTTTGTTTTTTTCAGTTAGCCCAAACTTCTTTAATATGTCCTCGTTTCTCTTCCAAAGCTTTCTTATGCCTGAATTCAGGACGGAATTTTTCAGGCCTGAAGGACCAAACTGCAGGCATAGATATAAAATAATGTGCATAGCTGCGATAACGCTGTCAGCTGAACAGAGAGGTATACGAACTTATCGATATTACAATTATCGATAAAAATCGTTTTCCCGGTTTGATTTTCCGGAGCACGCCAGAATATATAATTTTCCCCGTTAATGCAAATTTTGGCGCTATTAAGCAACGAAATATTGAAGTCAATGCAAGCAGTATGTCATCTTAGGTTAAAAAGTTTTCAATTCCAGCATACCATGCAATTGTTTTACATTTTATATTGTAAAATTTTTAATATCGTATCATCTCGATTTACAAACTTACCTTTAAGTACTCCTTCAATCAATAGATGCTGCCGTCTGTGCCAAAGCCAAAACCAAACTTAAAAGTTTCATTAAGAAATTCATAAAGTGGCGCTCAACCGTCTTTCGATTTTTATTTTGCTCTTAATGGCATCCTCAAAGTTGCAAAACTTTAGGCCAGAAGTATTTTTGAAGAAATGTGCTCCTTGGACAATCTGCTTTCCCTTTGTTGCTCCATGGCCATGGCCACTTGAAGCGTTTTGGCGAAAATTTTCTGCGCCATTTCAATTCTATGTATCTTTCAGCTTTTACTGCCCATGTTCGGATTGTGCCTTCTGCTTTCTGTTCTTTCTGCCAGTTTCTGCTGCTTGTTTGATAAATTGTCTGGAAATTACAAATGGACAAGGGGCCAATAGCTTTTAGGCAAACGCCTTGACTGGCTACTTCTCTTGATGGCGGATGGCGGACGGCGGATGGGGCGAGGGCGGGGACAAGGGCAAAGGCAAGGGAAAACATTTATGGTAATTTCAAATAAATGTATGGCAGACGCACTTTTGAATAGAAGATTCAGATTTTAAGGCGCTTCCTGTCTATTTACGCTGATTTATGTGCACACTGTACAATCATTTTCTCCGGCTCCAGCTTCAATGGCAACCAACTACTCCACCAAGGGTGGTGGCATTTTTGACTCCAAATGGCAAATGTCGACAAATTTGTTTTAATGGTCAATATAATAGATTTAATGCCATGATTTATAGTCTTGAGCAAACCTGAAACCTGTTCTCTACTTGTCTGTGTAAATAATTATGAATTCGTTTTTAATTTTCTCATATTGAAGTAATAAACAAAAATGTTGTTCTTTTAAAATTATTCGGATGAAATGCTGATTCGGGATAATTGTTAATCATAGAATTAGTTACAAATAATACAAAATTGGAAATATCATATGATCATTTGAGTCTTAGGACGAGTTCCCGCAAATCCTAAGGCCAGGCGGAATGGAGACCTCGGCTTCAAAACAAGACTTGTTGCTGTGCCTTACAGAATCGGAAAAAATTTGTACATATTTTGTAACAGGCTTAATTCAAAAGTTCACAATAATATGCTATCGATGACGATATTGTTTAAGTTACACATCGATTAATAAGCTTAACAATACTAAATAAGTTTAATACTAAAATTTAGTTAGTATCAATCATTAATTTAAAATAATTATAGCATTCAGCTACGTTAATTTTGCAATTTAATTCAATTTCCCTTTTTTTTGCCTAATTATTTTTATTTTGGTTTATAAATTGGCTGCAAGGCGCCAACAGAACGGTTTAACCAATTTTTAGGGTCTTTGATCAACTTTGAAGAATATAGACGGAAAAAAGAACAAAACGAAAGGAAAGGAAGAAAGAACAATTTCTTTACTTAAAGATCAGTTCTTGGGGCATTAGGAATTCGAAGGAATTCGAACCTTTCAGCTGTGCCACAAAGCAAGCTTCAAACTTTGTTTTTCTTTCTGTGCAATCATAGGGTCGATCTTCCTTGCCACAGCACAATTTTCAACTGATGTCGGTAAAAATTATTAATTTTTTGTTTAATTAATTGCATTTTTTAACTTAGAAAATATCAAACTCCTTACTGTGCACTCAAACTACTGCAAAATCTGGTAGCCAAAAAGGATGCGTAACGAACGGGTGGGTTGTGGGAAATAACTAAGTAACATCCGATCGACAATCAAATATTAATGCGAAAGTATAGTTGGCTGTGACCCACCCTACTTAAAACTGTTGACCAAGTTTCACATACCTATAGTACTACAATAGAACCTCTAAGGCACCACGAATCCGTCTTCCAAATAGTATGTGGCGCCCCGGGACGTCTAGAACCTTATGAGTTCCAGCGGAAAGCTTTAGAGGTTATTTGGACTCATACGCTACTTGTGTTTGCTCGGAGCGTGACCATAAATCATTGTTTGAAATTCTTTGGAGCCACCAAATTCGCAGAACTCTCCTTAGACACCGGTTAACAAACACCTGAATCTAAGAATTTATGCTGGATGTTTCTTTCCAGGATTCGCACCCGTAAGAGAGCACAGACTTCACGTTAGAGTTGAATATGCGAAGTTTCGTTTCGGTCGAAAGTTGATTAGATTTCCATATGGGCCCAATTGCGCAAAAGCAATACTCGCTTTGCAAATGCGTGATTTTACGTCTTCGTCCGCATCGCTTTTGTTGGTAATTACGCTGCCCAGATACACAAAAGATCGAACGCTATCCAACCATTCATTTTGTAGTGTAATATTGGGATCCGTAGTGGCGTATCTGCTGCACATGATTTTCGTTTTTGAACTTTATGCGCCCCGTGAGTGAAGATCAAAGTACTTCGTCTAAAGCCAACACGAAGAGCAAATGCGATAGCACGCATTGGCCAAGTATGGGCAGTTTTAATCGAAAATGGATCAGAAAGTAGATCAGAATGGCTGACCCTACATGTGAAGTTATTGTATGTGGCTTTTTCTTCACAAAAAACCAAAAACAGAAGAATTTTTAAGCAAAAAATATGATATTGTCAACCGATTTTAATAAAATTTAACGCAGTGCTTAAATACCTTAAAAAAGATCTGAATGCCAAATTTATTTCAAATATCTTTATAAACAAACAAAACACATCGAATTTTGTAAAAAAACGTGCTTTTGGACCGATTGGTCCTATGGGAGCTGTATGATCTAGTCAAACGATTTGGATTAAATTAAGTACAGTGCTTATGAACTATAAAATAATCCCGAATGTCAAATTTGGTCCCAATATCTTAACAAACAAACGAAACACAACAAATTTTGTTAAAAAATCGATTTTTTGGAAGATTGGACCTATGGGAGCTATATGATATAGTCAACCGATTTCGATCAAATTTGGTACAGTGATTGGAAACTATAAAAAACTTTCGAATATCAAATTTGGTTACGATATCTTCATAAACAAACGAATTATTCATCTAAAACGCTTTTTTTTTGTCGTGTTCGTCTCAAACATCCCCATGGGAGCTATATAATTTATCCCCGATATCAAAAAAATAAAATAAACTTGTCTCCTATGGACTAATATGGGATCTAATGTGAAAGTTTGGTAACTCTAGCTCTTACCATCTCTGAGATCCAGGCGTTCACACGGACAGAGGGACAGACGGACGGACAGACGGACATGGATATCTCGACTTCTCTATTCACCCTGATCATATATTAGGTAACTTTGGGGTGTCTCCGACGTCTCCTTCTATATGTTACATACATTTTCGGCTTGCACAAACTTAATATACCCTTGGTTCCATACGGTACAGGGTATAACAAGTGGGAAATTTTTGTAGATTTCTTCTAAAGATTTGTACATACAAAAAATTTCATAATAGTAATAAATAATATCATATAGCTGCCTAAGGACCGGTCTGTCAAAAAAAGTTTTTGTTCAAAATTCTTGTGTTTCATAGTTTACCACTGTACCAAGTTTTATCAAAATCGATTGTACATATAATAAAGCCGTCCAAAAAAACATAATTTGTGGAAAGTTCGTCTTATTTGAACTCGGCTTACTTTCCTTATAGGCTTTTTACACTGGGCACATCCCATCTAACAGATGGGATTTTTGACGATGTGAAAAAGGCAACATCTAGCATTTAACATCTTGACAGGCTGACACGTGTTTTTTTAAATTCAAATATCACTCTTTTTATGAGTTTTTTTTTTAACATTATTGTTAGAGAGGGATTCTTGACTAACATAATTATTAGGTTAGTTTTTTAACCAAATTAAACCTTGAGCTACAGTTTTCATGAGTCGATCACCGCCGTATAATCGCCGGTACTGGAGTAGAGGTCTAAAAACGATATGCTGATCTTTAAATGGGCCACAATTTGACTTTGTTTATTTACATGACGGAGTCATATGATCACAAATACAAAATAAATCTATAAAATGAGTTTTAATTTTTTCCTGGCTTTTTTGCACCCTTAAGATCTTTTAAGAAAGTAGAAAGAAACTTTAGACATTTCGAACTTAAATTGCAACTACTCTGCAAAGTCGTGAAAATTGTTGATCGTCAAGAATTCCAATGATACAAAATCGATTTTTTTATTTTGCATAAATGGTGCCACCACATACCAAATTTGAAAACGTTATCTCCGGTAATAGTCAAATTTTGAAGAATTTTCTTGGCAAAGGGGTCTTGATTGGTACCCCATTTTTATTCGTCTATAATATTTGTTGCATTTTCCCAATTTAGTAATTATTAATGCATTAAAACACATACCCATTTTGCTATAAGGTTTTTATGATTTGGCAGTGTGTAAGAAGTATCTAAATATTTTTTATTGAGTTTACAAGGCATATTACAGGCAATACAGCTGGGTCTTAAACCAAAATTTAGTATCTTAGCTTCGCCACATTTCTAGCTGCCGCCTTGTTATCGAAGCCATTCACTTTTCCAGTGAGTTTATCTAAATGGGGTTGTCAATATTTTTATAGCATGGCCCACAGTACGCACATTGACAACCCTGCACAAACATACGTTAAAAAAAAAAATATGTACACATGGACCTGATATTTCTCAGAAAGCGAAAGTCTCGTTTGGCTCAATTTCCGCACGCCCAGACAACTTTTTTGGGGCATGGCTTCAGCTGTAGCTTCCTCATACACATTATATTGTATAAATGAGGGGAGAAGGGGTGTGCCATTTATGTTTGGTTGTTTGTCTTTTAGCCCCCCTCTGTACGGCAGGGCATGGCAATTGGAAACAAATCGTTTATATGCTTTCAGTATGTTGATGTCTGTACACTGTACCTTGGGGCAAAGGGTATGTTAGGAATGTGCAAATGTATGTAACATAGAGAAGAAGACGCAGGAGAGAGACTCTGCAAAGTTAGGCCTAAGTTGGTTAGGAGCACAAAAGAAATTGATATCTAATCCGGAGATTCAAAGTTAATTTCATTTTGTATACAAATTTTGAGTTCTTATTTTATCCATTGTCTTACAACTCCAAATCGAGACCCAAACAAGCGAATTCTTGTCAATACAGTGTTGGTTTAGGGTATCTCCAAGTCGGCTGTGCCATAATTATATATTTTTTCTGTTCGATGAACGACATCCCCTCATTTCTAACAGACGTCAAAGTAAACTGGCAACATCTAAATATGCATGTGTCTGTGGACTCCATTTATTGAAATGCCATTTTGATTAGCTTTGATGTCAGCCAAATGCCAAATGAAATGGTTTCATATTGCTAAATGTTTTATGCGCCAACGATAAATGTCCCCCAAAAACAGTTATGGGTTGATGTGATTAAGCGGATAAGTAGTCTTCCACGAAACGAACTTTGTCAAACCCTCGGTGGATGTCAAAATGGGTATCCTGATATAACATTAACAGCATTTATGGTATTATATAACCATATATGGCTTTCAGGCTTTTGGAAAATCCTGAAATAATTCTGAATTCGTGTATTCGAACAATAACTCCTATAAGAAATGAACTGGTTCAATTCGAATTTAAACTATTTCAGGCTATCGTGTTGAATTTCTGAATTTTAGTCCAGAAAAAAAGTTGCATATACAATAAGCCAGTGTAATCAACTTGACTCTCTCTCCTAAGCTGGGAATTTTATGCAGTTCTTATCCAATTATACACTTACGTCCATTTGTCAGCGAATGTGTCAGATATGTCAGCTAGAGCCGGAAAAAGATCCCCAGCCCTAGCCTGAGCTGACGTGTGTGCGTTTGTCAAGCGAAATAAAACCAAAACCGCAAAGTCAACCTCAACCGAGACCGAGTGCGAGGGCCAGCCCAAGACCGTAAACATAACCACAGCCGAATGGTAGCTTGATGATGAAGAATGTGCACATCATTTCATGCTCGGCATTTTGCTGCTGCATATGGCAGGCAGGCACAAGGATACACACGTACATCCTGTCCTCTACAAGAGTACTCCACGTTTACAGTTACAGATGCCCAGCCATTGTCATCGTTCTAGTCGTCGCCATGAAGCTGTGACGAAATGCAGAAACGCTGTAGCCCATCAGTCTTGAAGTTGGCATGTTGCTGTCCCCTCTTGCCCCTCTCCTTTCTTGGCGCTCTGTTTTCTTTGACTCTGCCACTGTCGTCGGAAATCCACTTTTGATTATAGTTTTGACACGCCGCACAGCCACTAATGATAAAAAATGACATCGCACTCCCAAACAACACCAATCAAACTCGACTAGCCCGTTGTCTTTCTTTCTAATTAGACTTCAATTCAATGCAGACGACTATGACAGAAGAAGACCGACCCACCGACCGACAGACCCACCCAATCATCCAATCACCCAATGGTGTCATTCTACCCAACCCTGAGTCGTATTCAACTCCGATTCCAATTCAAACTTCCAAGCGCATTTGCATGTTATTGACTAAATTAAGTATCAGGGCAAAAGCTTTAGTTGCAACTTTGTGACATTGAAGACTCTGTGCGTAGACCGGCAAGAAATCGAAATCGAAATTGATATGGAAATGGAAATGAAGTGAAATGACATTTAAAATACGCTTTTCAATTGTCAAAATCAAATGCTGACGGCACCAAAACCAATACCCGTACTCAGACATAAAAACCACAACCAACTGCCAACCTCGTCAGAGACGCGACAGAAATCCCTTTAAGCCGAATCTTCCCTAGAGTAGTAGTTCAGATTTATTTGTTTACAAATAAAATTTAAGTTACAGTCCGTCAATAACATAAAACCAATTAGACTTGAGATTAGCAGATTTTTAACTTAAGATTTTTAGAACATTCCTGTTTATATAGGAATATGGTATGTCTGCCTTAAAAGCTCAAATTCCCATGTCGCGTTAATCACGTTCTCTGACGTTTGGGACAAAAACTATTGCATTTCTTGTTTAATTGCTAAAATATAATTAATAATAATATACAAAATAATATTATATATATATAAATATAATTGGAGACAGTTTGAAGCAACAACAAATCGGTTATATGTCCAACTTTCAAATTCAATTTCCATTTTTGAAATTTCTTTTCTATAATAAATAATTGGAACTCAAATATTTTGGTTAGCTTTTAAACTGAAACAACTAAATACAGTGGCTCAAGGTTAATTCAATGCACTGTCCCAGATGGAATTTGGAAAACAATGAATTTCTCTGCCGAGGACAAACTCAAACTAATAAAAACAAAGTGTAGTTTCTGTGACAATAACACTAATCTACAAGGAAAAGTATCCGAAATAATTTAAACTAATTTCTGCTCCCATGTCATTTATCTTGTCCTCTTGAAAAATTCAATTCATTTATTAGTTTGGAGTTTTTATCGAATAATGTATCTTTCGTGCTCTATGAATCCACCCCACCATCTTCATACCGTTTTGACATTTACATATTTAGTTTGTATCAAATATTGTGATTTAGTGCTATTTTCTCTTAAATTAAGCGATATAGAAGTGTTAAAAGTTAAAAGTATAATACTATTTCATAGCAAAATGTCTCGAAAATGTTTTAATAATCCCGACAATTTTTGTTATATCTGCGGTGAGGTGATATTTAATAAACAAAGGTGTTGTATATCGCCTATAATAAAAAAGCCTATTTTTACTACTTTAACGAGAACATCAACACCAGGATAAAAGCTGGGTTCCACATTTCTGCTGTAATCCATGTGCTACAGGTTTGAGAAATTGGCTGAATGGCCAAAAAAACATCATTTCGTTTTGCAGTGCCAATGCAGTGGCGAGAATCGACAAATCACGTAAGTGATTGTTATTTCTGCCTGACGACTCATGTATTTGCAAAAAGGCAAGGGCTAAAAAAAAGAAGAGTGCCATAAACTTTCAGCTATTTGAAAATATTGTATCAAATGTTTTTGTCTAATATTGGAAAGATGTTATAACTACACCACTTTGCAAGCCGCATTGTTGCAACTTGAACCCAGTTCTGCTTTGTTCTTTTGGCAATTTGTCCATGAGATCATTTAATTCAGCTTGTGTTATCCTGTGTGGCTGTGTTGATGTACTAGGTACCTCGTATTCTGACATTGATGAAATTGATGGTGAACTTCCCTTGATTTCATCTTCGTCGTCACCGATGTGAGGACGCTTCGGGATCGGATGAAGATCGCTGTGTGGTAGAGGACGAGTAGCTGATGGTATATTTGGATATGTTATGGCACTCTTCTTTTTTTTAGACACACCCTTGCCTTTTCCAAATACATGAGTCGTCAGGCAGAAATAACAATCACTTACGTGATTTGTCGATTCTCGCCACTGCATTGGCACTGCAAAACGAAATGATGTTTTTTTGGCATTCAGCCAATTTCTCAAACCTGTAGCACATGGATTACAGCAGAAATGTGGAACCCAGCTTTTATCCTGGTGTTTGATGTTTTCGTTAAAGTAGTAAAAATAGGCTTTTTTTATTATAGGCGATATACAACACCTTTGTTTATTAAATATCACCTCACCGCAGATATAACAAAAATTGTCGGGATTATTAACACATTTTCGAGACATTTTGCTATAAAATAGTAAAAAAAAAAAAAAAAAAAAAAAAAAAAAAAAAAAAAAATTAAGAGAAAATAGCACTAACTCACAATATTTCTAATATTTGATGTCACAAACTAACTATGTAAATGTCAAAACATTATGAAGTTAAATGTGGGTAGTTCCATTAAACACGAAAGATACGATTATCGTAAAAACTCAAACTAATAAATGAATTTTAGTTATCAATCCGAATTTTGCATGGACAGAGAAGCAGAAATTAGTTTAAATTATTTC
>JBAMAX010002634.1:0-149819 GCA_037043745.1 Chymomyza amoena | reverse complement strand
TGCATTTATTATGCTTATGTTATTAAACTTGGATCGGATTCGTAGAATCCATGTTCTACTGCTTATACCAGTAAAATGTAGGACTTGCTGTCTAGTAGTACAAATCATCTTGCATTTTGTTTACCACCCTTTGACGGGTCCATCTCATTTCTTGTATTGCAATAATGTACGTCTAAAATGTATTAATAAGTTGTTGTAGAGATACAGTATAATGCATAGTGCGAATATTCCATGTCGATCTTTGTGCGGTGTCGTTTGATATCCAAAGTTTTTCAATAACTTCCTTAACCTTCTTTTTTATTTACAGAGCCAGGCTGTCGATACTAAAGCACATCATGACCTCGTCGTTATCTTTGTTTGATGTTTATCTCCGGCCTATGTGGTCCGCGGGAGGTATTTGATTTCGCTCCTACCCCCCATATCTGGGAGGCAACCCCCTATTCGCCACCTGGGGACGCGCCCTCTAGAGATGTTAGGTTCCCCTGAGGGACTAAATATTAAAACATAAAAAGTGTTCATATCTCCAATATTTTCCCTTGCAGTATTTTGTTACTATTGGTACGGAATATTATTATTATTTATAATATTTGGAGTTTATTTTGAAACAGTTCATATACCCGAGTATTTTGTCACCATGGGTTGTGACTGTGATACGACTCGTTACATTAAAATATTTATGACAATCACACAATCCTCATTACTTTAGCTGCTCCAAGCTCACAGGATGATGTGTAAAATACTGCAGGTATAAACTGATTTTTGAAACTAAATAAGTAAATAGAAATAATTGTGGCGGCAAATAGAGCAACTATTCATATTATTGCAGAAAAATTATGATGCAACAAGCCATGCGTGTTTGAACGTGGAATTTAACGAGAATATCCTATTATAAAGTTGGCGCCAAAAACCAATTCCTGAATTTTAAATTGACAAAGACAAAGTCCTCAATTTAAAGCTTTACTAAACAACACGTATTCACTTTAAAAGTAATTATGAAAAGAAATCACTGTAATATTTTTTTTTATTGGTTATAATAATTTTTGTACTGATAGCAAAATAGTTTGCGAGATACAGAACTAGTGAAAAAATTTGATTTTATTTCGTTAGAAGCAAGTTGATGACACAACTTAACAAAAATTATATACTTTTAATTTAATTTTATAGTTTTATGTGTTTTTTTCTTTTACGGTTTTTTCGACACTTTTCCTTTATGGAATTTTGAAAAAAAAAACACCTAAGTACAATATAATATTATTAACACTTATACCACTTTTTTCCTATCAAAAAATAAAAATCAAATATACGATTAATCTTAGAAATAATTATAATGAAAAATCAGCGCTTACCAATTTCGAACAACCATTTTCAGTTCACTTTTGGTATCTTAAGATATACTGTGCAGGGGATCATTACTTCTTGCCATTCCGCGAGAATTCTTTCGAGCCAAAGTGGTTAAGCCTGATACTGGCCTGGTCCACAAATTTACACAAATATTTTTATTTAAAAAAAATTTAAATTTTTTTTTGGATTTTCACTCGGTTGCGGGTGTTTTGACTGGCAAACAGACTGCAATAATTCATGGCCAAAAGCAACAAATTGAGTCATAAACAACTTTTCATTCTCACTCCTCCACTCATTCATATGTTGGTAGTATAGAGAGGGGCGGAGAGACTCATTTCATATTTTAGCTCCTGTTTGGCTTTGCATGACATTTTTTGTTGCATACTCTTGGGGTGTTTTCTTGTCTCCCATTTGGTAGCGAAGACATTTTTGGTATAAAATGTTTATGGGTGGCAATTTCCTTAGATGAAACAATGATATGAAATAGTAAAGAAAAAAAAAGTACAGCTATGAAAACCGCTTAATTAATAATTTAAGTTGGCATTAAACATAAAACAGCGATGCGGACTTTTAGTCGGAAACCATTTAACCAAAAATAAAAAATAAAAATCCATGCCAACGATAATTCCCGTTGGCTGACAGTCTACTTTACTTTATTTCTATATGATTTATTTCATATTTTACTTTTTTAGTCATACCACTCATGGTAGCCGGGATCCGGGGTCCGGGGTCTGTGGCAGTTGAGGCCGAAAAAGCTTGCCGCTTAATTTCATTAAAAATTTATGAAAATAAAGGCAGCTTGTGGGATATTAAAATTTGATAGTCTGTGTCTGTGTGTGCATGTGTGTGTACGATGTGCGTGCATATATGTATATATATACTATATGTACATATATACATATATTTCGGGAGTCTACCTTGAATGCGTCATGTTTAATATGTGTGTGTATGGTGGATATATCTGGATATATACAAAGTACCAAAAGTTACCAATGGGTTTCCCTCTTTTATTATTATTATTTTCGTTTTCTTTTTTATGCAGTCTGCACTTTATTTGATGGACTTGTTTATGAGCAATTTTCATTTTGTTTCGAACCAGTAGCAACAGGACCAGGTTGAGACTCCTCGTTGCACCTTCTTTAATGGCAATTTTTGTGCGATTTTTATTAATGTTTATTGCACGCGTTGACGATGTTGTTTTCGTTGTTGTTGTTGCTGTTGTTGTTGTTGTTGTTATAGCCGGGCAGCGAAATGAAATTCCAACTTGAGTTTCTTTGCGTTTATTTTCACTTGAAATGAAATGAAAGCAGCAGGAAAGGAGCTAAAGGATCTGCAACCGAAGCAAAAGCAGCCAACGAGTTGGAAATGCAATTTCCAAAAAAATATTGCGGTATGTGCGTATGTAGAGGTGAGGTGTACATATGTATGAATGAGTGTGTACACACTTCTTAAACAGAATTCAAACCATTTCACTTAATATTTTGCTTAAAACTGCAATTTGAATATAATTTTCATAAGAAACTCTTACGATTGTCATAATCTTTTGTAAAGCATTTAATTCTGGTTTTGAATTCAATTTAATGCTGTAAGCCAGAATGTAATAATCAGTCAGGGGCTTACCTGTCACTTAGTTTGTCCAAAAACATGGGGATTAGAGGAGAAAGCATATTATTGACTCACATAATAAATGCAAAAGGCAATATTGCCGAATATTTCCAACTCAGGTTTGATCTCCGTTGGACCTGCTTTACAGGTGTCACCATCGCATAAAGCTTACCATACTCTTACAGAGTAGTTTCTTTCAGAAACTCCAAGAACATTTTGGACAGCGTTTTGTATCTGCACTCAAATAGACACCTTTGTTTCTACTTTAGGTTTTGGATATACAGAATATGCGTGATCTTTTACGGAGCTATAAGTCACTGCTTATAATCGGCATAGTGGTCGGTAAAGATGAACTGAAAAACTTCGGTTACAGCTCGCTCGAAACTATCTTGTACATGGGACACGTTGTTCTGGAACAATAATGGCCGTCAATCTTAAATATGTAAGTCTGAAGGTAAGCCATCGGCACCTGTACTCTTGTTGCTGATAATAACCCAAGGATAAAAAATTTGTCAAAAAGAATTGAAAACCAGCCATAATGATAGCCTCAGACGTCCAGCATTTCCGGATAGTAGACGACTTCGGCTCCGTAATTTCAGATTTCATAAAAAAACAAAAACAACAGATTCAACAATTTAGATAGCAGCAATATATTGAACTAGAATTACCGAAGTAAACTCAATCAGCGAACTGAAGAACAAATTAAAAGAACTTAATCAGCTACGATAAAAGATTCGGATTCATAGTTTGCTTCAAAGACCCGGACAACAGAACTTTTTCAAATTTTCCAACTCTAATTGGACTACGCCTCTTAACTGATTGGATTTGTGTTTTGATTTTGGCTGCCCTGCCTTGCGGCTACACTGCAATGTTGACAGCTGTGGAAATGTTGATGCCGCCTTTATATAAAGTAGATGTCATTTGGGGGTCTGGAGAAGCGGCGTCGTGATTGTTTTTGCCGCTGGTAATTCGAAACTTTAAAATATTTATGATTTACGTTTGTAATTTGTGCACACACGTATGTCTATGTATTTGCCCAAACCATCACAGCAAATCTCAGCAGCAGTCAACCCTAGTGTGTCAGGCTTGTCTATCAACCAGCGCCATGCACGAGCTGCTGCTCCTGGGAGAGGCGGCAACCATGGCAAACGTCAGAAATTTTTCATTACCAGCTAACCAGCCAACCAGCCATGCAGTTGAGTTGAGCAACTTCATCTAATGGACTCGGGGGTCGCGGCGCTGACTTCAGAGAGTGCGTAATTTTGCATGCAACCGTCAGCCAAAGTGGAGTGGTTCAGGATTTGGCACGTGCTGCGGTGGGGCGACGGTGAAAGTAAACCAGAGTTGTCAGGTGGTTGTTGTCTACTACGCGGAGTGCGATTTGGCTGGCTCAAAGTTAAGAATTTTATATTAAATATTAATAAAAATGTTGCCGCTGGGAGTTGCAGATGTAACGATTTTACTCTGACTTTTAGCGCCTAAAGTTTGGCAAGTGTCTGGACGTGGTTAATAAGTAAACAGCTACCAAATCTGCAGCAAACTAAATGCTACAAGGTACTTTCTGGATTAGAAAAATTATATTCGTCAAGTTGCTTGCCAAAAACTTAGAAACTTAAGAAATTGCATTTAGAAGACGCAGGCGATAGGCAAGGGGGAGCAGGAGATAAAACAACCCCCACTTATCTGACAAGACTTGCCTTATTTTTGACTAACAATTTATTATCAACCACTTAGGATCAAAATAAGCGATTGCCCATTGAGGCGTATTACAATGTACCAGAAAAAGAATGAAAGCAATAGCCAAATATGTTTCCAACCCTATCAAGATACTCATATTCGTAGTAAAGGAGTATCTTTAACAAGTGCTATGTTGACAAGCCAAACAACCCTTAGAATCCGTGTAGTGTAAAAATTTTTATAGACCGTCAGAATGATATATGCATGCCAATATTATGACAACGGCGACAACTTCGGAGGGCCACAGTGGCAACTGTTGAAAAAAGCCCAAGGCCTGGTCGAAAAAAAAATGCTACTGCAAATCTCAAAACGACATCAATAACCTCCAATACGATGCCAAGATAGTCCAAAATGTTGGGCGTAAAGTTACGCGCGAATATAAAAGTGTCTGACTTCCGTTTCCGCTTCATAAGCGTTAATGTGTGTGAGTGTGTGTGAGTGTGTGTGTTTGGGGTGTGGGGTGGAGCAGGAGAAGGGTCTATTACATTTTACTTTTCATATTTGCAAAGAATAACCATGAAATTGTTTTATTTTTTTTTGGAATCATAATAAAATAAAATAAAAGGAAACTACCCTTTCAATTCTGACATTTGGCAAATGGAAATGTCCATTTAACTCCATGATACTTACTCGTAACATTCGAGTATGTTTGCATGCGACATTTTTACTCCACTCAAGACCCCAGGGAAGGCGGCACAGCAACATTGAAAATTTCTAGTAGAGAACTAGGATTAAGCAAGTGGTTCTCACTTTTGAATTGATTTTTTCTTTGAACAGGTTTAACCATATTAATTTACCCTGTTCCCATTCATGTAGCCTTTATAAAAATCCTAACGAGGCTTACTGGACTATAAGTTCCTTGCAACGAAATACTTATTTTAATCGCGGTGAGCAATTGAGCCAGCGAATTTATACAAGTTTTTATCCGATCCTACAACCTATTTCTACACTAGAAATAGGAATCTGTTTCGTAAAATTATAATAAATAATAATAAAATTATCACGATTCTGGTGTGCCTCCAATAACCAATGAACGCAAAGGTTCTGGTGGAGTTACCAGATGGTCCGAGTGAAAAAGGCGGACTTTGAATGACAAGTGAATGGGTTAATTTCAACGTCTATGATAGCTTTTTTTTTGAAAATAATCAAATTCAGCATCTTGGCCTTTACTTCGGGTTTTCGAGAGAGAAAATAGGCTCATAGTGCCCGACAGTGTAGTACCCTGCACAATGCATTCCTGCATACTCCTAAGAACTTTCCACTTGGATTTTTTTTTTGTGCATAATGATATTTATACGAATAAGTTCCTTAAATATTTACCGATTTTGATGAGAGTCGAAAGTTACGTCTGGTACGTGGCGATCGATTGTGGAGGTCGAAGGGCGGAAGCCCAATCGATCAAATTTGGATGTGGATTTGTTCATAACCTAATAATCTTAATAAAATTGGTGATTCCATGTAATTTTTACCCTAATTACATAGAGTCTATCGGTAAACGCAGGTAAAATTATTACATTCTTGACTACAACTATTAGTTGGATTCACCCAGATGTAACCACGATGCATTGCTTAGGTTAGGTTACACTGGTTGAGCTCCAGGGGGAGTCCCACATAGACTGCATAGTCCTTAGTGAAATTATTAATTAGATAAAAATAAAATGGTAAAATATTGACATGATTTAACAAGTGTGATGTTTCTTACAATCTCAGAAATTTAGATGTGCGTTCGGATAGATGGACATGGGGTCTGATACGCCCGTCACATACTTACATGGCACATCCAATCCAGTATACCCTTTGTGCCTATAGGAATAGGGTATAACAAACCAAATTGTCCAATTGGAAATAACTAGAAAAATCAGGTGACAATGCCCTTCTTGGGTATTTTTTTTCTTCATTGGTACATCTTTCTCTAAAATACAATTGCTTTTGGTTTGATTTTTTTTGTATGTACAATTAAACTCAATTAAATCTGCATATTTGAACAAAATATTGCAGCAATATAATGCCATGGATAAAGGAGATACGCTGTCTTCAATTCCCAAAAGGATGCGCCAAAGTCAAACAGCAGGGTTAGCTGTCTGAGGGCAACGTAAGGAGCAGCATCCAGTTCCAAGTTAGTTGAAATAAGTTAAACTCAACGAACTTGAACCACAATTTTTTGGTAACCGACTATTGCACTCACATAGTAAATATATAGACATAAACATATATACTCATGAGGAAGAAGAGGAGGAGGAGACAGACGTATCTTTTCTACTAGCTGTTGCCAACCCTCATGCATATTTAAACGACTAAGGGTTGAATTTGGGCGTTAGTAAAAGCCACAAAGTACTAGGAATACACGATCTTTAAAGGTTGGAAGGGAATTCAACGGCGAGGTAAGAAAGCGACGTTCCACATGGACACAGACACATACACAGGCGCAAACATCTATAAACAAAAGTTTTGTAAATAATGCAACATTGAGTGACGCCCGATTTGACTTGGTGCGCCACAAAGCATAACTGTGCCCTGCAGTTCCTGTCCACCTCATGGCACATGGATGGTACCGTGCGTGCCGACAACTTCAAAAGGAGTCGCCAGAATGAACGTCGTACTACGCGAACCCCGACCAAGCTAGCCAGTGCCGTTCCCGTGCCCATCATATTTCCCCCGTGTATTGCCATCCAAACGAACATAGATAGTTTGGTCTGCGCCCAGTGACTGCAATTTCGTCCTGGCTCATACATTTTACATTTTTAATAGATTGACTGACATTAGCAACACGAGGGCGGTGTTGAGGGTGAAGGTAAAGGTTCTCGGAAAGTGTTTTGTGTCGACCCTGGGGATGCATTTAACCGCCATATACTGCAGCCTTAACGTGCCTTATCTTTTGGTTTATTGGTTTTGCCATTGCATCCGAGGACACGTGTATTTTACAAATCAGACGGAAACGTATGCAATTAGTCAGAGGGTGACGCCTTGCCGTGGGCATTAGAATGTAGTTGGGAATTTGCCGAAGATCAAGAATAAAATAGAATAGAAATCAATTTATGTAAATCAGAGTGGAAACTTGTTTTCCCAGATGACTTCTATTTGCTGTTTTCGAATGTAGATCGCTCTTAAAAGCAAATTAGATGTGGAGTTTCCAAATTAAGGCACTCAAAGAACATGGAACTGGGACAAAGTTTCAGAAAATCATTCACCAGCGTGGGAGCTCCACTCGCAGGCAGATTGTTGCCCTGAACCCAAGGAACAGCCTTCTGTTGTAGGGCTCGGCAGGCAACCTTATTGGGCTATTATTGAACTTCTGAACAAATGAAGATAACATAGGAATTATAATTTCCAAATATTTTATGACTGTAAATAATAACAAGCAGAAGTCTCACTGTGATAATAAATGCTGGTGTCAGGTTGTAATCCCTTCTGGGCTAAAATAAGCTAGCATTTTTGGAAACAACATTAGTTTCGAAGTATTGATATAAAAAGAAACGAAATATCTTGGAGTAACTCTGGATAGGCGGCTTACAAATGTAATAGTTGCAACCACCTGGAGGTACGCTATCCAGATGGAAATGTTCCATATGAAATTCAACCTTGCAATTCCTATTGCAAGTTCTAGTTTCTACTAGAAAATAAATAATAAATGACCTTCCGATCAGAATGTTAAAAAAAAGTTCTAGTTTCGAAAAACTTAATGCTCCATTAATTATTTTATTAGATTACAATCAAAAGTGGATTGGGAGGGATGATCTGATGGATTGGGGAATCTATAATTTTAGACATCTGCATTTCATTAAAATAAATTAAACCTGACCTCGGTTTTTGGCGATCACAAGAACTGTACCATATTACAAAATAAAGATACCTTTTGTGTAGCTAAGATCGAGTTCAAAATATTTGTATGGATCTCTTGTTAGCTGATAAAATGGAGACCTTTTCTCGGATGTACATGCCCATTGCTCCAAGTCCTCAAACTATTTCACTTCAATATTTTAATTTTTTTTTAAGTCGCTATAACCTTTAGCTTGGAAAAACTCACACTGTCCGTTGATAACTTGTTAAGTGCTTAGATTCTTTTTTAAATTGAATCAAACTTAAATATTTTAAACTTCCTCAAATATTTCACAGGAATTTCTTAAAGTGTGAAAAAAAGTTTGTGTATACACCTTCTCAAGAGTACGGAGTAAAGTTTATGCTCAAAACATTAATTCGAGGCTGATGATATTCAATTTGGATACTTTGGGGACCTGGAGGACGCACTATAATAGCCTCGACTGCAACAACAACAACAACAACTATAAAATATGAGCAAAGTCCTTAAAGTTGAGCCTTCCTTACTAAACCATGTTTGTTTGTGTGTGAGTTGGCTTAAAAAGTGCCAAAAAGGATATTCTTTTTTTGTTTTTGGGCCCATGTTTTTATGTGCCTTGTTTGCTTTCTAAGCAGGCTGTTGTTTGGGGTTTGGTTTGGTGTGGCTTCTCTGCTGGTCAACTTTCCATGTTGCCATGTTGGAGCGGAATTTTATTTAGTTGGCAACACTTGCGCAACAATGGCCTTCCTAAGCCTTCAATTGGGGTCAGCTAAAACAAGAAACAAGATTGGGAAAAATATTTGTTAAACTTGTGCCTTGACTTTTTCTTTTTTCCTTGTTAGTTTAAAGTTTTTCGTTTAATTTTCAATTTTCAGTGTGGGACAATCATTTTAAAAATTCAACTCAGCGGCAACAACAACAATTACTATGTATGCCAACCAGCTGTGGCCATGTTGCAGCATTGGGGCGTTTTCTTCTACCCTTCCTTGCGGAAGGAATTCAACTCTCCTCATGAAGTTTGTTGCATATGTGACAAATTATTACAATAATAAATATTATGCAAGAAACATTTTTTTTAAAATGCTTCCGTTTAACAATTTGGGGAACTCACTGATTAACTGAAATTATATTGTATATGGGAAGACACGTTTGAACAGGACGCCCTGGAACAAAACATCCGAGTTGGCGCTTTGAAACATATTTCATGGAATTGTATTTAGCAGTTGGTTGCATAAGGTTAGATATAAGGGTGTATATAAGACTTATATAATCAGCTATCATTTGTGCTTGAAAAGTAAAATATAATTGATCAATTAAATAAGTGGCTCCAACCACAGCTCACTTTGCAGGCCATCCCTGTCTTTTTTGGACAACGAAGATTATCCCTTTTGTACTCCTTTTTGTACTCTTCTTAATTTTCCCACTTTTCATCCAAGTGAGAAACTACTGTGTTGTCTACTCGACATTAAAATACCCTTTCCCGACATTTGCTGCCGCTGGAAGATACTCATGACAACTCCGGGTTCGGGAACGTTCAGGATACAAAAGATTTCAACAATTATGCGCTTTCTCTTGCTCGAAAATTCTTTATATAGAGCATCCAGAAGTTACTAAGCTTAGTGTTACTCTTGTCTATAAAGTTTAAGCGCTTCGGCGTGATATTTTATGCTTCAGTTTTTGGCAGCTTTTTTGCAATTAATGCAGAGCACTTTTGCACTGCAAAGTTCAATTTTTGTCAGTTTTATGGTAATGACGTAACGTGTGTCTCAGCGACAAAATGAGAAAAGTTTTTGTATGTGTCGAGAGTTCTAGGAAAAATAAAAATATAATAACAATATAACAACACAAAATGAAACAAAGCGTAAAACTTTATCAATAACTTTAGCTTACGATAATACAAAGAATTGTTTTTTGTTTGTCAATTTTGTTTGAATACAGTTGATTATTATTTTAATTATTATTATTTTTTATTTGCTAGTTTCATAGTTTTACTTTTTTAAATGAGTTTTTATGAGCTTATAATCATTATTTTTTTTTATAAAGACATTTTTTAACTAGGTTTCAACGTGGTTAAACCTTTAAATTTAATTTTTTTAACTATTTATTAAATATACATTGTGCGTGTCCATTGCAGAAACTTTATCTCTTGTGCAATTAAATGATATTTTTCACGCCTAAAAATCTGTTTATGAATAAAAAAAAAGATAAAATGAGACATGCAAGCCGCAGATTAATTTTGCTCACTTTTTTAAAATGACACTTTTGCCTTTGTGCCTCGTAGTTAGGTTTATGCACGACGTTTGTAATTATTGTTGCCTCAATTAATCAAAATCACTGGAATCCGATTTTGTCTTTAACTTCACCAATTTTAGTTTCCAATAGACCAAGAGGTAGATATATAGACGAATTAGGAAGCAAGAGAGTCCAACAGTTCTGTACTGGTGAAGCACTATACACTTGGTATACCGTAAATGGAGTAGGCCTTTCGTTGTGTTGGTTTCTGCAAGCTACCGAATTATTCAGTGTAGAGAGGTACAAAAAATACTGAGTAACACCGTTTGCACTTCAATCCAAAATATCGAAACAAAATTGCAACGACCATTTTACAGGATTGCATAAGACAAAATTCAAGATAAAATTTGGATTTTTGTAAATATGTCGTTTCTTTTACAATTTTTGTACTTTAATACAAATGTGATCACATGATGTGTGTGAAGGCGACTCTCTATCATGCTAACTCTTCAATTTCGTGATGGTAGGGGTACTGCGGTAGGCCGGTGTACATCGCAATGCCACTATTTTTTACAAGAGTGTCCAGCTTTTTGCATACCCTAATGATATCGACATCATCGCAATCAAAAAGGAGGGAGCGAAAGTGGGTCTAGCGGTTAACGAGGGCAAGACGAAGTACATGCTGTCTACCAGAAGGGACGCACGGCGTCTAGAGTCCCATGTTGCAGTGGACCGCTATACTTTTGAAGTGTTCAGGGAATTCACGTTCCTTGGTCTCGCCGTTAACACCGAAACTGACATCAGCCTGGAGATAAAGCGAAGAATCACACTTTCCAATAGGTGTTACTTTGGTCTCGGTGAGCAGATTTGTAGCAGAGACCTCTCTCGACCAACAAAGCTAACACTCTACAAGACGCTCATCTTGCCTGTGCTCTTATACGGTTCTGAAGCATGGATTGTGTCGCGGACAGATGCATCTGCTGTTGGGGTGTTTGAGACAAAAAGACTTTGTTAAATCTTCGGTCCCGTTCGTTATAAGGACGACTTTCGCATACTAATGAACCACGAACTGTACGAGCTCTACGATGACATAGATGTTGTCCAGCGTATCACAATACAACGTCTGCGCTGGCTCGGGCATGTTGTACGTATGGATAACGATGCTCCTTCAAGAAAGGTATTCGAAACGAAAGCCGACGAAGGAAGACGAAGAGACGACCAAGACTCCGATGGAAAGATCAATTAGAGGAGAACCTATCTTCCTTTGGTATTTCTAATTGGATAGGGCGCGTGCAAAGCAGAGGCGCCTGGTGAGAGCTGTTGGGGTCGGCCGTAACCCGAGAACGGGTTGTCATGGCCACACAATGAATGAATGAATACAAATGTGATTATATAGAAGTGAGAAATCGGAGAGTCGCATCGCCTAGGTCATGACAAAATTAACTGACTGAAAAATACATTTTCCGGTAAATTCGATTAACTCATACACAACACAATTTGCAACGTGTGAGTTGAAAAATTATTATATTATTCGGATATTGAGGCATCTCTGGGCCCCTATTAGTATATATTGTTCGAATTGGATACCGCAAAACTAGACAATTCCTACTTCAATAGGAGATCAAATTTGATGAAAAATGTTGTAGGTGTTATATATAACAAATAATAGGAGACATCGGAGACCCCCCAAACATCTGTCTATTCGCCTGTCTGTTTGTGTGGCTGAACAAAGTTTCAGTCTCAGCTGCATTTGGAAAAGTTATCTTGTTGATAAAATAATTGATAACCATTTCGTGGCATTTTTTTTGTCGTTTGGACGCAGAGAATAACAAGTTTATATTGTATTTCTCTATGTAGTATGTACTTGTATTTTATTATCGAGAACATTCGAGGGCTGCCTTTATGATTGCCATTTCCTTACAGCTTCCCTGGTTGTGGCTTTAGCCGTAACTATTTCCCTTCACGTTTTTGGGTTCTTTTTCTTCTGTGTTGTCAAACATTTCCTCTGATTACGCTGTCAATAAGGACACAAAATATTATTTCCTCCATTGGTTCTTTGGCCATTTGGATGTGTTGATCCAAAACGTGCGTGGGTTCAGCTTTTGGATTCAACTTGTTGTTTTTTTTTATTTTTTTGGATTTGTTGCTAGTCCTGTTGCTTCTGGCTGGGACTTGTGGCTGGCTTAAAATATGCTCGTCATGGCAGTGCTTTTGGGCCCCGGCGTTCTGTGCTTTTGTTCTCGTTGTTCTCGTTGTTATTGTGTTTTGGTGCAAGGTGCCTGGCTGGCATCTGTACGAGAATTGGCATTGGTTGGTATTGGCATTGGGCCGGCTTGTTACTCGGCCTGCTATCCCGATGCCGGGATGCCATCGTGTTTTTTAAGTTATTGCATTGGGAATCGGACGTAAACTAAACAAACGTGGCCAGACAGACAGACCGGACTGACTGGCAGGCTGACTGAGCACAATAACAAATGAAACTGGCAAAGGAAACATTCTCGCCTGTTTTTGTAGCTGTGCGACAATCTCGCACACAGTCATGCCTTGCGAAAATCCCTTGGTCCCTTATGTAATTTTTGGATTTCCTGTTTCGCATTGCGCGTTAGAAGGCATAGACTTGACTTGGACTTTTTTATTTTTATTTATCTTGGCTGATACAATTTATGAAAGCACTAACCTAGTAGAAGACACCTCTAGTATAGTATAGGTAGGCTTTTCTGATTTGCAGAAAATTCTACAAAATTGGCTTAATCTGTTGGCGGGCCTAGTCGGCCACAGCTTCATAGCCAATTTGCAAGACAAATTGTGGTAGTTGCTTTCAACTGACTTCAACTGACATTTGCAGATGTGCAACTTTAATTAAAGTCGCACTCAAGTTGGCAGCAAGTTGGAAAACTTGCTTGCAGTCCGTGCCGTGGTCGGACTTCTTACCTTGGCTATCACATAGCCAACAAATTGAAAGTTAAACAAAGCTAGCTAACCAATTGCTGGGGCGGACCAAAACTCTAGAGTTTCCGTCAAAAGTGGCTGCAAAAAACAAGCGGATGGAGTTCGTGAGTCCGTGAGTGTGTGCGTGAGTGTGAGTGTGTTTGGTAAAGGATTTCGATTACTGCACCGGCTGTGGCAACGTTTGTCAAATAGCAGCAAATCTTATGCAATAGTAAGCTGGCTGCAGACAGAGAGTCGGTGAGTCGGTGAGTCGATGAGTCGGTGAGTCGGAGAGTCAGCAAGCTAGGGATTCTGGAAGCAATCTTTTCCGGAGTTGGTTGGTAGCTGGCAACAGCCATAAGTTGCCTGTCGACTGGCAGGCAAGCCAAGACCACAAACAAATTTTATTATGAGGAGCGGCTGGAGCGGTCGACCAACCGGTCGAATTAGATGCTGAAGAAACTCGTCTTCCTGTATGAATTTCATAATTTCCACAAGTTTTTAGTTATGAAAAGCTAGCAATTTCCTCTTGGCCTGGCCCAGTTGCAGGCAATGTGTTTGCGCGTGTGCTGGAGAAGTGCTTGAAGCTTAAACTTTTAATACTACCCAACACTTGGCAACAGTTCTTGGCTGCAGCAACGTGGCGTATGCGTCATATGAATAAGTTGTTTGTACATATATACTATATGTATACATATGTACCTACACATACTTAAGTATGTATTTACATAGCTTGGCTTAGTTTTTCAATTTCATTTGCAAATGTTTGCTGATGTCATCGACAGTCGACCAAAACACATACACTTTAAAATTGTTTGTTTGATTTTTATTTATAGCCACCCAGCTGACCCATCAGAGGGTGACTTGACTGACTATCTCTGCCCAGTCCTCTAGTCTACACTTCGGTTATATCTTTCTGTGTAGTACGACGAACCCTTTGTCACATTCTGCAATTTATGTTATTGTGTTTTCTTGTGATTTCATATCAACAACTTTTACTTTTCCTAATATAAACAAATCTGCTGCTGTTATGTCTCCAAGTTGGACTTTTCCTCTACATTGTCGGAGTATCGGAGTATGGAGCAGGGAGCATGGAGCATTGAGTATGTACACATGCAGTCCAAATCTGATTGTTTAAGTTTGAGTTGCTCTCGTGCAGAAAGCAATAAAAATTGTTTACAGACATTATTTGCAAATCCTTTTTTTTCCTACAGAATCACCTTTGTGTATGATATATGAAACAACAAAAACATTCCCTAATGGGGGTTTCTTTGCATACTTTGACAAACACAACAAAAAAAGGGTTCAAAAGATACTATTTCTTGCTCTATTTAAATATTTTTATATAAAATAAAAATGTTTTCTCGTTGTATAAATACTATTTTTTTTTTTTTTTATATTCTTATCAGCCCGTTAAAGCAGTTCTTCCGTATGTACATGTGTGTACACACATACATATATATGTGTATATATATACATACCTACCCATACGTGCAAGCACATCGAGATTTTCCAATACAAAGAAAACAATTTTCTATTAAACTAATGCGTATTCCTTCAGTATTTCTCTTTGCTTTTTTTAGATGGCTTAAATCTATTACAAGGCATTTGGATGGTCCTTAGTTAGCTTTTTGCTTTGGTCTATGTATATGTAAGGATATGTTTCAGTGCCGGATCCCGGGGATTCTTGTAAGCGGAATGAGAGAAGTTTAATGCTTTTACATTGTGACCCCTCGAATTTTGTTTTTGGATGCGCCCCTGAAATGTGTGTCTGTGAATGTTTGTTTGTATGCTAGTGTATAAGCTTATTTAGCAAAAATTTTAGGATGTTATTGCCCATCAACCCCAATCAAGTGGCGAGTGCTTGAAGATTCGGTCTGCACAGGTGTTCCATATGCTCTTTAAGTAGGGTAATTTCTTACAATCGACTTGTGCGTGAAATTAGAAATTTAGAAAAGTAGTAAGAAAGGGAAAGAGAGAGAGAGAGTTCTTTTCACTTCAAGTATCCAAGCTCTATCTTTAACCCTCGAATACAAAATTGAGCACCCAAATGCATTTATTTTATACTCCAAAAAACGGGTTTTTATTGAAACTTACTTACAATATCTTATTGAAATTTTTTTTAGACTATCATATCAACAGACAATTTTTAAATTATTCTAAAATGTTAACATTATCTTTAAATCAAAGGTAATCGACCGCCTAATGTCTGACAAGAATCTCTAAAGCGTTATTATTTCGAAACTAACGCCAACGTACGCAGATGTCAAGAAAAAATCCTTTTCCGCATGACTTGGATTTTGGGAATATGACATTTAACAGCAGGATCCCACACGTGGAAGCCATAGATCTTTACTAGAGCAGATGTGAGGATAAAACTGGCTAATTTTACCCCAACATGGTCTTTCCAAAACAATTTGACATCTATGTAAGTTAATGCCCAGTTAAGGGTGTGAGATTTAAGTTAGGAAAGGCATACTAATAATTAAAATTGTAGCTAAGAATGGATATATATATACGAGGGGTATTCAAAAAGGAAGTTTCCCTTATTTTAAAAAAAAGTACAAAAAAATTTTTAGGTTACAAAATGAATATTTATTAATTATTTGACTTATAAACTATTTTTTCTACATACTCAACTTCGACTTGCATAAAATTTTTCGTATCTGTTATAGAGTTTATAAAAATCTTCTTTTAAAAAAAAACGTGTCCAATTGTGAATTGCGTTAGGTGTTTTGTTGGTTGATTTTTTGGAACCTGGTACAACAATCAATGCGGATCGTTACTGCGAAGTTTTAAATCAGCTTAAAAATGCCATCAGACGAAAACGTCCAGGAAAATTATCCAAAAAAATCTTACTCTTTCATGATAATGCACGGCCTCATTCTGCTCAAAAAACGAGAACTTTATTGGAAAAATTCAAATGGGAAATTTTCGATCACCCACCCTCTCTCCGGATCTCGCACCAAGTGGGCAGCATTTTTTTTTAAAAGAAGGTTTTTATAAACTCTATAACAGATACGAAAAATGTATTCAAGTCGTAGGTGAGTATGTAGAAAAATAGTTTGTGAGTCAAATAATTAATAAATATTCATTTTGTAACCTAAAAATTTTTTTGTACTTTTTTTTAAAATTAGGGAAACTTCCTTTTTGAATACCCCTCGTATTATTATAATTTCCTTTATCTCCTATTGGAGCATAGGGTGTCAAATTCCATAGCCAAAGGTCGTCGTCGCTTGTCATTGTTGTTGTATCCGAAGCATTGTTGGCGATTCGTAAGCAAAACAAAATTTTCGAGATTGTAGGGCGGCAGCCTTCATTCTCTAGTTTTGTGATAGGGCTGCTTGCTATCTTCAAATCCAAACCTACGTGGGGTTAACTGGCTTCCAGAAAGGCTCCAGTATATTAATGTTGTGCCATGATGTAAGTCCTCTTTCGACGTATTGATTCACTGAATCCACGAATGGAATTCTTTACCGTTGGTGTATATTAAGTTTGTGAAAGCCGAAAATTATATGTGAGACCCCGTAAAGTTACCCAATCTGTACGACTTAATACTTAGATTGATAATTTATTTGTTTATGAATTTATTGTAACCAAATTTGTCATTCAGAATTTTTTTAGAAATCTTTAGTTCTCTAACAATTTTTATCACAATTGCTTGACTATAGCATATAGCTCCTATAAGGCCATATAAACTTTTTATGTGCAAAATTCATTTGCTTTGAAGACGTCTTTTACGGTTCTTAAGCAATATACCGGATTTAATTGTTTTCCAGCACTGTGCCAAATATGTAATCAAAAACGGTTGACCATATCATATATCCGTCCGTCAAAAAAACCTTTGTTGGTGCAAAATTAGTTAATTATTTTGTTTATTTAACCCAACCGCAACCCAATTTGGTATTTCTTTGTATGTACAGTACCAAATTTTATCAAAATCGGTTTACTTTTTCATATAGTCTTTTGGAGTTTCCCAGCAATGCAACAAATTTGATTAACATCTGTTGAATATATCATATAGCACCGGAAAGACCAATCGTTATTATTGAAGAATTTGTTTTGTCTCGTGTGTCTATGAAGATATCGTATACAAATTTAGCAAAGAAATATCTCCTGAAGCAATTTATCGGATTTTCTGGTGGTACAGGGTATACCAAAATCTGTCGCACACGATTTCAATTAATTTATAAAATTTCTTTAATTTTTTCATTACAATCTATATTGTTCAAACTAAGCGACATGCATATTGTTAATATACCTAGTTTTATTATAATATTGCTTTTAAAAAATTTACAGTGCCCAGTGCTTTAGTACTTCAAATTATAAATTTTGTAACTAGTAATTATGTAATACTGTTTAAAATAAATAAACATCTAGGCCAGCCGTCATTAAAAATTGGACGTATATAGACTAAATGTTTCTCCGCCGCCGTATATACCCATATTGTCCACCACAACCTTAAGATTATTAAACTCTCCTAGGAGATATTTATCTTTAATATAATGCCCGAAATGCAGGCTGCAGATTTCAGTCTGTCCCTGGGAGGATATTTCAGTAGTATAAATGGTATAAAAGAGCCAGACTACTGTCTTAAGCTACTCCAGCAGCGATAAGAAGCTTTTCGATAACGTTATCCTTAATAGAAACTCAGAAGAGATAAGAAGCTTATTGATTTTGTTCTTGCAATATTTTTTCTTACTGAAAACTTTTTTAAATTTAGAGGGCTATATATAAATTGGCTGACTTAAAACATAATATGGTATGTTGTTTGGCCATCGGATAACATATATATAACAAAGTATTAGTGACCACATCAGCATAATTTTCCCGAGTGATTATGTTGAGATTATGTCGATAAATATTATTAAAAACAGATTCATCACAAACGTAAAAGGAAGTTGGACCTACATTGAACTCAACAAACAATTTCACATCGTTCAAAATCATAGAATAATGAATATGATACAACGAGCGTAGCCATGCTATCTACTATCCAAGCCGCACATCCTGCTTCTATACTCAATACTGATACCTTCTTTTTGGCCTACTCATACTATAGTACATGAGCTTACTAAAAAACCTTAAGTCACTTCAGCTTTAAGTGTTGCCCCCTTCGACTTTGTAGTTTTTAGTCCATTACCAAAATATTCACGGCCTTCTTTCAAAGCTTGGAAGACTTTTGCCAAGTGTAGAATTTGATTCGCTTGTTATCGCCTTTTCCGAAAACTGACTTAATTCGTCTTTCTTTGATTTTGGATTTTCGCAAATTGTTACTAACCTATGAACTTGATTGGTCGAGAGGTCATGACTTTGGTGTTCTCATTCCTGTAAAGCATTTTCTAAATTTTCCCAGCGAACATTTGTCAATTGTATGGAAGCTGGATTGGTATTAGAGATCAACTAGTTGTTTTATGTAACTTCAACCTGCCTAACTTGCCCTAGACTTGCTCGGCGGATCCTAATTTCTTCTTAACAGCAAGGCTTTATAACTGTTCAGACATGAACATGTGACGTCACATCGGATTCCTTGCAGCGTACATTATGTCGATCATAACCTATTCTATCTATATATATTGCACTTACGTGGGGTATGTGAATGTTGCCATAAATTAACAAGGGATAAGCGGACTGCAATGGAATGCGGTTGTTGGTCATACGATAGGTCAAATATAACTTGTGCTCCCATAAAGATTAGGCGGCCCACTTGACATTCGTATATACAGTTTACATACCTAGTTTTTTATGTAACATAGAAATAAGAGATTAATATTGAATAAATAGAAGATCACTCGGAAGAGTGGGCTCGGTACCAAACCTACATCCAACGGCTGTACTATGTTATTGCATGCTCTTAAGGTGTACACTCTTGTATATACCTCTCTAAGCCAAATTAACTTCATACATAGTTGCTCTAATAGAAAACTTGACTTTATTTTAGTAAATGATTCTTCAGATTTCAATATTTTAAGGTTCTGATGTTATCCATTAATAATTTCTTTCGAATATTATATGTTTCTTTTGATCTTTTGGTTCCCTATTTTGTCTTGAGTACTGTCCCTAAACCCCTTTCGTTTAAGCCCAGTCTGTCGAATTAAAAAAAATTTAATATAGTCTAGGCGATTCATAAAACGTCCTGTATATTTTCCTCCAAAATAAATTTTATTTATGCATTTTTCATCTAAGAACTTTCGTATTGGAACAATTTTGTTTTTGGTGCAAAACCATATTTATACCTATAAATTTATTAAATTTTTACCGATTTTAATTATAATTTATTTATAATAAGTTATTTTAAGGTTATGGGGCAAGTTATAAGTTGATAAGTTGAGTGATGTGTGAGAAAACACGGTTAATCGATTGCGGGGACGGCGGGGCCGTATCGATAAATTTTTTTATGCAGGCTTATTTGATTTCGTTAATTTTTTACCATAATTACAAGTAGTCGAAGATTGATTACTGGGCAAGAAGGCTGCAAATATTTCATTTTGACTGTAGAACGGGAGAAGGTATTCACATGATTCAACAAACTTCACGCTTGAGTTAATTCAAAACTCTTTTATAGAGTTCTCATTATTAAATTGCCTTTCTTAATTCATCGCTTTGCCTTATTAACTTCACTGTACTTCCTAACAAAGATACTTTTGCAGTACCATCCGGAGTAACTCGTAGTTTTCGACGATAGGCATTATATGTTGTAGATCTAATTATGCTTGGCGCAATCCTTTTCGAGGCTTATATTCTAATTATAATTATCTTTATAACTTCCAATCTTTCGAAAGGTCTATGCAATTTATCACTTCTTCTATCCTAAGTCATCTCGAATTGACTCTTTGAGTATCCTTGACTAATCCTATGTTATGAGGTTACCAATTGGTCTAAGATTGTTTTTAGATGACTTCCTTGTTTTTCATTATTTATTGGAGATACTAGTGTCTGGACAGTTCTTCAAGTGAGTCCATGGCTTTCATGCTTAACATTATTGAATGAAATGTATTGCCACTGCTTTCTTTGAGTTGATTAGTAATCTCCTATAACTTGTCAATGAGGTAAGAAGGACTGGAATCTATAGTATATTTATATATTCATTTTGGAGGAAACTAAACTAAATATTAGGAAATAGGAAAGTTCATGGATTATATCTTGTGTATCTGAGGATTTGAATTGGAAAAAGGAATGCTCACGATGGAATCAAATAAGATAAGAAAAATCGAAACGAGAAATATCTGATTGTACACACTACGATAACTGTTAGGTGTGATGGCTTTAGCAGTAAGTGTTGGTCGATTTTGGCATATCCCAAACTTCATAAACCAAGCTTAGATATATGTTAAGCAAACCGCTATGACACAAAAGTGAATTTATTTTGCATAAAATTTCAAGCTTTGCGCCAAACAACCGTCATTTGCTAGAAGTGTTGATGTTCTTGATTTGTTCGAAGAAAACGGCAGTTCAAGAATTTCGAGAACTCCAAAAAGTGTAGGGAGATGCTGCTCTAAGCAAGACAACGTGCTGTGATTGATTCCTGCGTTTCCAAGACAGTGATTTCGATGTTGAAGACCGTCCACGTAAAGAAAGGCCCAAAATCTTTGACAACGTTGAATTGCAGACACGCTTCAGCATTAGGAGTTACTCGCCAAGCCATTTCTAGGCGATTGCATACGTTGGCAATGATTAAAAAGCAAGGAACTTGGGTTTCATATGAATTGAAGCCAAGGGAAGTTGAGCGTCGATTCGAAGGGATAGTTTTCTTCATTGCAACGTGATAGGTGATAAAAAATGGATTCATCACACCAACGCAAAGAGGAAGAAATCTTGGGGACTACCTGGTCAGCTTCCACGTGGCGGATCGTCCGAATATTTACGCAGTGAAGGTTATGCTGTTGAAACTGAGCGAAACCATCCCGGGGGAACGGTAACGAACTCAATACTGCCTGACAAGTGACAACTTCTACCGTCCAGGTAATCGAGCTTTACCAGAAGGATGGGAAAAAGTTGTAGCTAGCGATAGGCAATACTTTGAATGATTCATTGGCAACCCAAAAAACAGCGAAAAACTAGTTGAGCACCTAATATGAACATCTTGTAGCTAAATTGACTTGCTAGGAACAAGTTGCGTCTTCATTCCGCCATCTTTGTTTACATTAGTATAAAGATCTATGCATACATTATGCAGCATTAAGGAAGCCAGCCACTTAACGAATCTTCTGAAGCCTGTTGGAACAACTTCATTTAACAAGAGTAAACCAGTGCAGCATCTGTCTGAGTGTGTGTGTGTGTGTCTGTGTGTGTAGATTTCGTATGCCAAACAAACGAGAAACTGTCACTAAAAGTTTCGTTTTTTCAGCTCTCCATATATGGGCGGAAATGTAAAGTGCGCAGGGCAAAAAAAAAAAAAAAATCAACACACACTCACACATCTGACAGTGGGTTGAATATTTAAATTTATGATTATGTCGTTATGCTGTCTGCTTTTGTCCCCTGCCAGACACCAGCCAGACCCTATTGCTGGCTATACTTCGCATTCCTCGTAAACGAAAAAAGTGACAGCTTCCAAACTTAATACAAATTTATGTGGAACATATTTTTGTTACCAAGTAGAAGAAGAAGAAAAAAGTAGCCTTTAAGTTTTGGGGCAGCTTGCCGGCCAACATATGGTGCCGCTTAAGAAAGTTTCCTTCGACGAGCTGCATAGGGGAACACCGGAAACGAAAATGCTTATGAGCTTTTCCTTAGTGACTCAATATTGGGGTGCCAGTTTTTCAATGGCTCAGCTAAATTGCATTGCAGACATGACGAATCTCTGCAAGCCGAAATGTCGTGGAAAATATTAGAGTCATTTTGCAGGTGAGACACCGTGAAATGAGCAATCTTCAGTGGAAGCAGCAACTTTCCATTTTTAAATACAAATTTATGATGTGGAATTTGTTAAACACTTAGGAACATGGAAGCACTCAGTAGACCGTAGTCTCGTGCGTAAAATAAAACAAAAAATTTGATTAATTCCCAGTGCCTAATGGCAGGACATAAATTTCAAGTTAATAAAAACCAAGAGATTCTCATAGCTCCTGTTGCTCTGCCTTGCCTGTGGCTTGTGCTAATAACGAATTTGTCACAAGCCACTTTGACAGTTGTGTGTCACAACCCCAAAGCGTGCCCCATGCCTCGGAAGCCGCAACCACAAGAATGTTCCCCAACTCACAAAAGTTACTGACTTAGGCGGCAGTTGGTACCATCTTTCTGAATATGCCTTTTAGTTGGAAAAATTAAAAATTTCCACAATTCTGCAATTGTTGGTGCTGATGCATCTCCGGGTCAGTTCCACGAACAGCTAATTCGATTAGTAAACTTGAAACCGCCAAACTGTCAGTGTAAATTTCCGTCTAGTCGGTGACTGGGAGGGATGAGGTCTTCCCAAATTGCTGAACACCAAGGCAACAGTATGTCGGCTGTAATTAATGCCAAAGAAGGTTTGGGACGACTGCTTAGCTGCCCGAAGTGCATTCAAATTGGCTTAAACTAAAACCCAATGGCTGTGGGTTGATGCAGCTGTCTAATTGTATTTGGAGGCCAAACCTTTCTCGGCCATCCTTCTTCCTGGTTGCCAAAGTAATGTTGAAGTGGCAGCAACTTCAAGATTTATTAGCATCAAGATTAAAGCATTAAAATGTGAGCAGACTCTCTCACACACAAAGGGGCGAAAGTGAATTCAACTTGGACTGTGAGTAGTATATCATCAATTTGGAGTCGTTGTTGTGGTTGCCACTCTTCTCGTGCTCCTGCTCCTGCTGCTGCTCCTTTTAGTGTTTTTGTACCCTCCTCCAGCCAAAGTGTGGCAAAATTAAGAAACGGGAGCAACTCCATTGCAACGCGCACTTTGGCGGTCAAAACTTTTGACATTAGCACTTAATTTACGGGCGTAGCTTAATGAAGTCTACACTTGGCTAATTTGGTCGGAATGTATTTCGCCCAGCCACCAGCACGTGGAATGCAAGTTGCAACTTTCCAAAATGTACTATTTTTGTACTTGGAATAAGTAATTAGTTTATAAAATCTATAGCATATAGTACTTTTAGTTTGAAGGCTAAAGGAGCCACCAGCCAGGAGCACGAGAATTTTTAACTTGTATTCAGCTATATTTTTTGAATATATTATATAAAACGGGTAAAAAGGAAGTGGTCTCATTTTTTACCTCGTCTGCTTTTCACTAATATGAGGTAAAACCTTACCAAAAGTTACGAAAATTTTATCGTTTTCCCTTTTTTTGCGTTCCGTTCATTCTAGTATAAAGGTTACGGGGTCTGTTACTTGTTTCCAACATTTTTTTTACTACTTATTAAAAAATTTTACTATTATAAACAAAGCTGGACAATTTGATTCGGTTTTGCGAGCTTCCTTTTTATATTACTACGATGTGTCGGAAGACAGTCACTTTTACTTACCTACCTAGCTTCTCTTTTTATATTCGATAAATTGGTATATTTCCTATATTTTCCCGGTAAATTCTCCTATTAGGTTGCCTTGTGATAAAAACAGCTGACACGGTTGACGCAGCTTGGGACCTTTTTATACCCAGTTCCGTATGGTAAAAAGTATTTTCATTTGTGTAATCCGAAAACATATGTAACATATAGAAAGAGGAGACCTTGAAAATCTCCAAAGATACCATATGATTAGGGAAGTTTGAGACAAATTTGGCTGCAATGTTTGAGTCTATCTTTGATCCGCAATAAAACTTGAAGAAAATACTTTGTTGATAAGGTTTTCTATAAATGGTATTGATCACCTTGAAACGAATACCCTTTTCCGTTCTCTGTCTATGCCTAACTGCTCCATTTGGCGTTACTTTGTTAAAGTTCCGACAATGTTGTAACTTGAATGTTTGTGACACCTGCAAACTGCCAGTCTTAGAAACATTTACATAAGAGAAGGTGCGCCACCAAACCGTAACCCAAAACTAAAATAAGCGTTAAAGAGCTCCCTAACGAAATATAACTATATTGGAAGAATACAATGTTTGCAATTGTATTCACACATATGAATTGTTACATGCTGCACTGTTTGTTTGTCGCACTTAGTCCGTCTGCCTGTCCATTTGTTTGTTTTGTTGTCCTAATCCAACAAGCAGACAGTTTAAATACACCGCAAGGACACGCCGTACTAGAATTTCCAGATGCGAAAAAAGTTCCAAATGCGCAGCTAACAGAGGCAAAGTGGCAACAATGGGGACTGACTAGAGACACCGCCGCAGTTCCGGCTTCTCTATCGCATCTAAATTGATGGGATGGATCACCAAGGGGGCAGCACTGGCTGGATAGACGGTGCCGACAAACATAATAATGCAACAAAAGTGTGTGTTGAAAACAAATTGGTTTTATGTGTTTGGCTGTATGGGATAGTCATTGCTTTCACTTGTAGATTAGATTCATTCTAGATGCTTTTTTGGTACCCTGCACCCATGAGGTATAACAGGCTTAAAGAAAGTGCTTATCATAACCTTGCTTAGCTATGGCTTTGTCGGTTCGTCCTTCTTTCCGTCCATATGAACACATGAAACAGGGTATCATACTATACGGAACCGCCCTGACAGATGTTTGAGTGAAAAAAGCGGACATTCCACAACCGACATGATATGATTTAAAAAAAAATCAAAATGCACTCAACTGCGGCTTTGTTTTCGTACTCTGATCCACTTTTTGTAAAAGATATGCAAATATGAATGACAAAAGTTAATTTATCTTATAATAGTCTAATCGAGAGAAAAAGACGAACATTTCTGCTTAAAAACTAATAAGGAAACACGAGTGGACAACTGGTAATCCTGGAATGTATTTCTTTTTGTTTATTATGGATTTAGTAACTCAGCCGTAAGACACAATAATACTATTTACCTTGATCAAATGAATACATCAAACAAATATTCTGCTTTGTCTCCTATTGTTTAGAAGTACAGTCAATCCCAATAATCAGTGCAGGGTATTCCACTGTCGTGAGCTGTTTTCATGCAAAATTAAAAAAACGAATCGCTCCGGTGCAGATTTTAGTCAACTTTTTTTAGTCTTTTGAAACAGGGCTCTCACTAGAAATCACCTTCCCATATGAACATGGAAATTTGGTAAAATAAATAAAGAAGAAGCACTTGCTATATATACCATGTCCACCATCATACTATCAGTTGCTGTTTGGCTTTACCTTTTCCAAACCCTGGGAAATACTTTTGTTGTCTGCAAAGTTTTCCTTTGACATACAGTGGTACACAAATGTCCATAGACAAACAAAAGCTATGAAAACCGAGAACATTGAGGCGCCATCTAACAAAAACAAAATTTATAAACTTGTTTAACAAAATTGAATATTAACTATAAAACCTGAAAATAGTTGATATAAAAGTTGTCCACAACAAAACGCTGAGCAGTTGACAGTTGGGCCTGGTATCAACAAATGCAACCGCAACTGTCATAGCCACCAGACATGTGACCATGTCGAAACACGATCCGATTGGGTTGGCCTTGTCTGGGGCACTAAGGAGCCGGCGACTTTGGTGTTGTTGCGAAATTCAACACGATGCAAAAGAATTTGAGAAACATGAAATTCATTAAAAATTTAAAGTTATTGGAAAGGGGAGAAGAGGTGAACGAAAACAAAATTGAATTGCCGAAATTTGTGTGTGTTTGGTGCGATGAAGCCTTTCAAAGGTGCGAACTACTTGTGTCCAAGGATTGGGGTTGGAGTATGACGTTTGCCTGTTAACCCTTTTGGCAAGTTGCCTTTTGTGTTTTTTGGGTATCGTAATAACTAATACATGTCATGGTTGTGGATGTGTGTTTGTGTGTTCCGTTCATTGTCACCCTAGAGAATATCTACATAACAAAAAAATACTTAAAAATATAATTAAATAATATGAAAACCAAGCACTAGATTGCATTTTGCTCCAGTGAGCCAAATTAGAGTAAGAGGATCCTAAGCTTGGCTTCAAACAATAAATTTTCACAATGCTTCAGCAAATCACTTTCTAACGCCGGAAATCATTTAAGCTGCCCAGGAGCAGTGTGCTCGCGCTATAACTGGCTGGCTCTGAATCCCACCCAATCCCCACATGAACCCGAACCCAATGCTTGGCAATATGCCGAAAAAAGGCAACGAATAAGACTAACCGATTAATATTCATTCAGTGTCGCGCGTATATCACTTTTTATTTGCACTCACTGTGCTGGCGCCGGAAAGTATGCAATGGAATTCGTAGCACGCAGCGCAGGCTCAGGTGAGAGCCCCCACATATGGCTGTATATGAGTGTGAGTGTTTGGTGCTGGGATTGGGGTTGGGGGAATGCATGTGTGACTAACGCACAATTACAACAATTTGTGCTTTGTTTTTGTGCAACGTTTTAAAGGAAGCTGCCAGCCAAAATCTGCCACAAACACACCTGAGGTGCTCTTACCATGTGCTTTTAGCTTTAAATTGGATGCCCAAATATGAACTTCTCAGATGTGCTACACCAGAGCTAGAGAGAGAGAACAAATGCGTTCCATCATCTCCTTCTGAGCACATAGTTTCTATGTGAAAATTGAGAAAAATGGCCAAACGACTTGGTAAGCGATATTTCTGATGCTGTTCGTGTTTGGGGGCGGTCGTCGTTGACAAGACAACCATGCACTGGACTACGGAGCTGCAATCAAGTGCAAAGAATGTATACCCAAAGTGGGCTGGCCAACATTTGACTTGGTCTGCTGCCAGGTGCCCAAATACTTTAACTCTCGTTGTGCTTTTTGACAATTTTAGACAGTCGGTCTTGGTCTGTTTGCTGTGCAATGCCCAGAGGAGAGCTGGATGGCGGGGGTGAACGAATATCCTTGCGCAAAGCAGGCGAGTAAGTTACAAAGGCATAAACGTTTCGTCAAATTAAACGAATTTCGGTTTCAGTTTCCCATCGAAGGATTGCAATGATGTCATTCGTATCTTTTGGCGCCTTCTTTAGTTTTGCCTTCACATGTTGGAGCATCTGGTGGCACGGCCCACAAAATTACGACTGGGGATCAGAGTAAATGACGCGAAACAGTCATATGAACCGAATGAGCCAAGTGAAATTTCGGGTGGCATTTACAGCAACAGCAACACCAACAAAAACAACATGAACAAGAACAACAACCAAGAACAAGAACAAACGTGCTCAACATAAAAATCATGCTGAGCACGATGGGCTAAGCAAACATGGCCAACTTGCTAAACGTTTATCCCCTTTTAGCCAAAGGATATGACCAACAATGAATAAAGTCATGGGAGGCTGGCAAAAGTAAGTAGTACCAGCGATAGAATGGAAAAAACGTCTTCAGTTTCAATAGCTGCAGTCGCAGCTGGGATGTATGTGGAGGTGGAGGAGTGAGAAGCCCGCCTGTAGCCGAAACAAGTTAGATAAATGCTGCATCATTGGTTATTTATTTTCGCTTCTTTCAGGTGAATCCGACACACTGGTTCCACTCCTCTACTCTCCTTGGTACACTCCCATATTGTCTCGAAAGGAAATTTATTTGATTTCATCGATGTATATTGTATGTGAGTATGCTTGGGAAAATCTTTGTGTGCGTTCCTGTAGGACGTAGCTACTGCTCGGTGGCTTATGTCTTGTCATTACATACGATAAAGATATAAACGATTTTATTTATATAGTTTCCCTTTGATGGAGCTGTGTCCGATGCTGACATGCCCAAGCTGTTGTAATTGGCAGACTAAGCCAAATCGAAAGGAATCTTATCGAAATTAATCAATTAAATCACATTCAAATGATTGCCTACGTGATGTTATTAATTTTAGCATAAATTGCTTATAGACGTATGTACAAGTTCCAATGCCATAAGATTCACTTTGACTTGGCCACAAATTAATCAAATTGAATGCCAATTTATATTTACCATTTCTTTTTAGGGAGCCTTTTGTTTGATTAGCTTACTTTTTAATACAACTTAATTGAATTCTCAGAATTCTCATGGACAAATGTCAGTTCATGGTCACCCATGTAAATGTTTTGTAAACTTATCTACAACTATTTGTGTACTTTTTGGGAAATTTCAGCTTACTTAACAGCCATATAATTAGTCCAGTAATAGGTGGCACTGTTAATGGGTTTAGTTTCTGGCAAAACTTATATATGCATTATAGATTCAATTTAAACAAAATCATTCCATACAAAGTAGTTTCCTAAACACTCTGAAATATGTAAGAAACAGAAATCTGCATCTTGGTATTGGGATATAAAAAATAATTCAAGCAGGCGATCTTGCGGGTAATAGGTCAAGGCGAAGATTATAAAGACTGCACCCGCCGGTTCTGTGATTCCGGAAATGGATTTGGAGAAAACAATTATATTGGGGGTGCCATTGAAAACCATTTCTCTTAAAATTTTTTCCAGTTTTAAAATCTATAGCAAATTTACTCGAGGATTAAATTATCCAATAAAACCAATTTTATATAAAGAAATTAGCGCTTATTTAAAAAGTTTATTCAATTTCTGATTAATCTGTATCTTTATATTTGATACATCTATTGTTTCAATTGAACATTTTCAATTTTCAAGATCTCTTTAGCAGCTTAAGTTCTAAATCAAATTATCAGTTGATAAGCCCAAAAAAATAAAGCTACAACAGCATATAGAAATTTGAAAAATTATACATATCTAAATAACAAGTATGAAATGCTAGGGATGGAATGCTAGCTGAGTACAGGTTCAATCAAAACTTTTTGGCATCAAAAGAGGCTTCGACCTCTCTTGCGGCAGTTCACCCTATGAAACCACATACAATATAGTGGCACAAAGACGGATCTCTCTCTGATCAAGAAAGTGTGGCTGGGGGTAGTAGGACCAAGACCAAATATAATGAACCACTAGGCAGGCACACCAGCATTTTCCCAACTGATGTCTGTGCTATTGGAAGATGTGTAGAGTTCAATCTGCAAAAGAACTACCATGACAAGGATATTTCCATCCTGTCTGATAGTCAAGCAGCAATAAAGGAATTAAGCAAAGCCAAGATCGCATCAAGGCTGGTCAAAGAAGTGAGAACGTCACTGGATAAATTAGGATCCAGGAATAAGCTCACGATTAGATGGGTTCCAGGCCATAACAACATTCATTGAAATGAGCTGGCAGATAAACTTGCATGGGTCGGCGCAGCAACACCGCTAATCAGTCCTGAACCACACTGTGGGATTGGTAACCTCGTGGTATATTATAACCTGTCTATAAATTTATTCGTTTCATTGGAAAGAATACTTTCTATGCATCTGTGATAATATTTAAGATGAAATTCTTTCTCTATTCTAATTACTCCAGTGGCATTATATATTTAATCGTTAGGGAAATATTTTTAGTAAAGGAGTTTTGAGCAGAATATAACAGACTCTTAGGCAGTGCCTTACAAAAATACTTAGTTTTTCCAGGTAAGGTGGAAAATATTGAACCAAATTTTGGCTGGCGTATGCCAGGAAGATGCAAATCAATGACTGGTACATTATAGTCAAAACTCTGCTATGATGGCTTCTTGTATGTAACAGGCTTTTGTGTAGAACCGGGCTTTATTTGCTTGACTTTTTTTCTTGATCGGGTGCTTTCTGAAAGCCCTCAATAAATAATAATCTCACAATTGGCATTTTAAAAATTGTTTTCAGTTTTTCCACATTTTTGAAGGAAAACTAATGAATTTTGCCATTCAGCAACAATAATCTGACATTAGTAAAAGCGAAAACATTCGGAATTAAATATGTGAAAAATTATATCTCCGAAAACTCTTTGGCATCTACTGTTTTTATTGGAAATTTACTTTCAAATTGCATGCAAAATCTCTAAAGATTGTAGCATCCCAGCATAAGAGAAGTTGACTTTGCACGGGAATCATTTTTATTAGGTTCAGTATTACGATTATATGTCCAACATGCCCAGGGTTTCCTAATAAGGTCAGAAGTTTTCAACGAATTCGCACTATGAAAATCAGGGTTACCCGGACGTAGTCATCTGGGACATTGCTCCCAAAAATGAGTTATATCTCGATTGTTCGGGGCCAGTTGGTCACACTATGTATTACCCTTATTTAATATATTTCAAAATTTGTTTTTTTGATGACATCTTCAAGATTAATTTTTCGAATTCATTGAAGAAACCAGAGCAATATTTTATGCTATTGTTTTCATTTCATTTTATGGGGAGCTTATAGACATCGTAAATTTTTTTTAAATTACAAAAATCATGGAAGAATATTTTTTATAAGTTATATTATTACCTTAAAAGAATCCAATAGCTTTAGAGGCATATGAAAATTGTTTAACCCAACTTTGCATTTGCTTGTTTTTTCTAGAATTTCCAAGCACTGTGCTAAATTTTATTATATCAAAATCGGTTGACCATATCATTTGGAACAAAAGATTGTTGATTTAAAAGAAACTTTTATGACATAAATCGTTTGATTTTTAACTATAAAATCATCAGTGCTTTCGTCTTAAGGGGTAACACCTGTGAAGAATCTTCAGAAAATATCAAACTGCTATTATTATTATATTAATATAATATATTCTATTTTTTAGCTAAATCAATACACAATTACGTTAAATGTAATGTCTCAAAGTGATTTAAAAAAATTCCCCAATATGGATAATCGTCTGGCGAAAGGCACCCCGGGTCAGTTTTAAAACTTTTAAAATTTAAAAATAATATTAATCGATTAGCTTCGTTTTATGTTTCTTCTTAAGTAACTTTAACAACACTGAATACAGAAAAGTGTAAAGATTTGACCTTGCCCAACACGGTCCAGCTAGTATATAATATTTGACCCAGCTCAGAATTTTCTCATTATTCGTTGTACGTTCGAGTAGAGCGAACACATTTTCAATTCTTATTATTTTATTTATTATATATTTTTTAGTACTGAAAACTTTTTTTTTTGCGTACATTTTTTTCTCGCTAGTATTTTTTTTTATTAGTACTTTTTATTTTGCCATCTTGGGAGCCCTTATAAATTCATTTGGGTACAGTCGTTACATTATCGTTGGAATATTAAAACAAAGTTTATAATTTTTAGTTATTGTCTTTGCATCGTTTGATGAATTTCAACTAATTGGTTTTAGACGAAACATTTTTTTATTTAATTTACAATCAGTCTTTATTAGACAAAGAGTAAATGTACTAAATAAGAATAATAAAATATATAATATATCAATAATTTTAAGTTATTACCTTTTTTTTTATTTTTTTTAGTTAATTTTTACAATTCCAATGGAATTCAAGCTATTTCTTATATTTTTTTTTTGTAATTTATTTACAATTCGTCTTCATTAGACAATAAGTAAATTTACTAAATAACAATAAAAAATATATAAATAATAGAATTTGTTTTGTTTAAAATAAAATCGCCAGTATTACATTTTTTTTTCATTTTAATTACAATCTGTCTTTATTAGGAAAAAAATAAATTTATTTAACAATATAAAAAAAAACCAAGAACATTTTTTTTTTAAATTCCTACGGGAACGCTTGCTTCAGTGCAATGGAGACGTCAAAAAGCTCGCCAAAAATTAGTCATGTACTCATAGCTCTCTAAAGTCGCCATTTTGTTTGTTTTTAAATTAGTTTGAAAAAATTAATTTTTTTTAGCTAAAAATATGTATAATATCGTCAAGTATATATTTGGTTGTCCAAAATAATAATTTCCTAATTGTGCTCTTCTAATAAGAGGTAAAAACCTATTATTTTAGTGCTATTTTAACAGAAGGTGTAATTTGTAGTTATAGCAATGGCTACGTAATAATATTTATTTTAAATCTTAGAATTTTCGCCGTGGTTATATTCATATAATCCCTCAAAGTTGGGGTTTTAACTGATGGCCTGCAACCGGGGTACCTTTTTAAATATTTTTTTCTTATTTTCACTCATCTAATTAAAAATATGTCTGCCGCTGTTATCAAGGAAAAATTAATTATAATTCAAATAATTATATACATTGCATAATATATACCATGCGAATCTAACATTTACTCGTTTTAATATAAAAACTAAACAGCTTGTGAAAAAATTTAATTTAAATTTGAACCAACAACAAAATGCATGTTAACAGCGATATAAAAAAAATGTGGTGCAGTCGAGGCGGTGCCCGACAGTGGAATACACTTTCGAAAACTTTTTTTTCTGCATTTCCTACTAAGAACTTTCCAATTGGAATTGTTATTTTTTTGGTGAAATTCGATGTAGTGGATTTGTTCATAAAAGCCACAATTTTAGCATACCAAAAATTGTGATCCTAAGTCTCTTGTAACTATAATTAGGTAGAGTAAAATATTGACGATTTTTTTTTTGCAAGAGGAAATAAAATTTATATATTTTTTACTATAACTTTAGATTTTTTGACACACATATGAGTAGAAATACGTTTAAAAATATTAAAAGGTGTGTCAAAAAAACCTACTGCGGGGGATCGGGGATAGATATTGACATGATTCAATAAACTTTATCTTCTCAGGAAATATGCGCACCAGCTGGTAAAGTTTGCTGTCTCTAGCTCTTTTAGTCTCCGAGATCTAATCGCTTATACGGACGGACAGACGGACGAACATCGCTCAATCGCTACCCGAGGCTATGATAAGCATTTTAGTGTAAAGGACATGGGGTGAGCCACGCCTCCTTCTGACCGTTACACACATTGCACAAATCTAGTATACCCTTTGTACCGATAGGTACAGGGTATAATAACAGATAGTGCTTAAATAGAGCTAAACTTTCTGTTCTTTAATTAACTTTTAATTAAACTTACTAATACATTTTGGCCATTAAATTTTGATGTGAACTACTAAATGTTCAGATAGCGGCTGATATTTGACAACGAAAAATGTATCTACCAAAGCTCTATTATAACCGATCCATCTGCCGAAGTAAAAGATTCATAGGAAAATAAAGATATCATTGAGAGAAGCAAAACAATTGGCTTTAGATTAATTTCTTAAAAAAGAAGTAATGGTTTTTTAACATGTTCTTTAAAAATTTTAGTATTGTTCAAGATCTTATTTTAGATCATTTGGTTAAATGCTCTACTGTATGTTATGGGATCAAACTGTTATATGTCATTTAACACTTTTGGGTTAGCAGCTGCTACCTTTTATCAGAATGATTTCTATTTTCATCTTTGTAATGAAATTATTTGCTAAGTGCACTTTTAGGGAGATATATTCGATGATATTTTTGTTGATCTATAGAGCATGGTAGAGGGGGGCTCATTGGTTGATTTAGTTTACACCACCTTATTTTTAAGTCTTCGGTCTTAGTCTTCTTGTTCTGCCTGATATTGCTTGAATCTGCTCCAATCCTTACCTTATTCCTATTTTTCCGGACCGTTTTATGTTACAAGATTTAAAAAATTAAAAAAAAGTTACAAATATGTGTGGGGAATTGTTGATGTAAATAGCGGAATCGCCTACATAGGAATAGAGTGAAATAACGACTTTTAATCATCTCTTTTACCTAATTATACTCAAATAGATAGACATGGCTATATCGACTTGTCCTTTCATTCTGATCAAGAGTATGTGCTTTCTTCCTTAAGGTACATGAATAAGTTACAAAAATACATTTCCTTAAACATTTTTTAAGAATTTTCTTTTTATTTTGTTTTAGCATTGTTGGGAAGGAGCTAAAGAAGTTTTTTAAATCATTATTGTGTGACTTGGGAGGCGGTGGAGTACATTTAAAAAATGAGAAATTGTGATACAAATTAACTTTTCTATTTCATATTTTTGTTTTTGTTATAAAAAATATTTTTATTTGCTTTTTGTTATTTTCATTGTGATATCCGATTAAGACTAAAGGTAAATCTAGCTTAACATAATCTAGAGACCCTAATCTAAGCTTTCTAACTAAAGCTCAAAGCTTCTCCAAGCTTTGATGCATAAAAGATCAAATCAATAAATTCTCAAAGCAAGTTCAACGGCATTGAGTGCTGCTTGAGAATGATATCTTTCTTTACTCTTACTGAGAGTACGTTAACTTGCATATGACTCAAGCCTGGAAGTAAATAAGAGTAGGATGAAGTATATTTTTTTTTTCAAGTAGAGAGAAGCAGCTATCAGTAAGATATACTTAAGACGTTTTTCAGAATTTCATCTAGCTTGACACCAAGGTATTGGGAATCGATGCTTCTGTCGTCTCAGTAGGCAAAAGAATAGTAAAGATCTCCTCATGGCAAACGAAACTAAAAGTGTCCAAGACACTCATCCTTTCTGTTTTTATACCCTGTACCGTATGGTCCAAGGGTATATTAAGTTTGTGCAAGCCGAAAATGTATGTAACATATAGAAGGAGACGTCGGAGACACCCCAAAGTTACCTAATATATGATCAGGGTGAATAGAGAAGTCGATATACCCATGTCCGTCTGTCCGTCTGTCCGTCTGTCCGTCCGTGTGAACGCCTAGATCTCAGAGATGGTAAGAGCTAGAGTTACCAAACTTTCACATTAGATCCCATATTATTCCATAGGAGGCAAGTTTATTTTAGTTTTTTGATATCGGGGATAAATTATATAGCTCCCATGGGGGTGTTTGAGACGACCTCGACAAAAAAAAAGCGTTTTAGATGAATAATTTATTTGTTTATGAAGATATCGTAACGAAATTTGGTATTCGAAAGTTTTTTATAGTTCCCAATCACTGTACCAAATTTGATCGAAATCGGTTGACTATATCATATAGCTCCCATAGGACCGATCGGCCAAAATAACTTTTTTAAAGAAAAATTCGCTATATTTCGTTGTTTAATAAAGATATCCTAACCAGATTTGGCGTTTGGAAATTTTTTAGACCATTTAAGCAATGTGCCAAATTTGAACAAAATCGGTTGACTATATCATATAGCTCCCATAGGTCCGATCTTCCAAAAAATCGATTTTTTAACAAAATTTGCTGTGTTTCGTTTGTTTGTTAAGATATTGAGACCAAATTTGACATTCGTGAGTGTTTTATAGTTCCTAAGCACTGTACCAAATTTAATCCAAATCGTTTGACTAGATCATATAGCTCCCATAGGACCAATCGGTCCAAAAACACGTTTTTTATACAAAATTCGATGTGTTTTGTTTGTTTGTAAAGATATTTGAAATAAATTTGGCATTCATATCTGTTTTAAGGTATTTAAGCACTGTGTCAAATTTTATTGAAATCGGCTGACTATATCATATAGCTCCCATAGGAACGATCGGTCAAAAAAAAAATGTTTGCTTAAAAATTCTTCTGTTTTTGGTTTTTTGTGAAGAAATCGGACTTTATTACAAGCTAGTGGTACAGGGTATCCTAAAGTCGTCCGCGCCCGACTTTACGTCCGCCATTTTTTTAATATGATGTTTCTCTGTTTCAGAGGAAAGTATTTCGTTAGATCTTTGGCTCATTACGAGCGATCCCCTGGATTGGACATGCTTGTTGTTCGTATGGGTAAAGAAGCATATAGTGCAGTTGTTGTGGGAAGGTGAAGAGCGTATCTTCGTTGGAAGGTCCAGGTAGTGAGAGAGACGACTAAACCGAGAACGTGTTGTTACGACCAATTAAGAGCAGAAAGATTGACATATTTAAGGCACAAAACATGACGACGAAATTTGCAAACAAAAAAAAAAGAGTGTAAAGACTGATTTCTTTACTTTGAAAAATTTCGTTTTCATTGTTTAACCCATAAAAATATTTTGAATAGTTTTTGTTTTCTATCTATTCAGAAATTATTTATCTAAGAATTATGCCGTATTTTATCGAAATCGGTTTATTTAATTATTTGTCTTTAACTTTTCAAAAAATTCGCATGTTTTTTTTTTGTTTAGCAAATTCTTTTTCTAACCGACTTTCCTATCCACTTGTATATTAAGCTGCATCCAATAAATCCCTTTAAACATTTTCTAATGGCAGGTAACATTTCTAGACTGCAAATGACAAATAACATTGTTGAAGCAGCAGAGGGAGAGTACCAAATTTTGTACTCTCTGCCTCTGGGTTGAAGTGCATTAACATTGACCTGGTTTGGACGCATGCGCTCTGCAACATAAACAAATGTTAAAAATGCCGGCAATAACTTGTGGAAAAAGCGTTCCCAGTATTTCGTTCCCAGACAGCATTGCCAACAGCAGGTTGATATTTAGATTAGAAAGCTGGTCTCAAATTATTTAATTCAATTACACCTTTTAATGTTCTCTTTAGATAGTCTTGAGTCTTCAGATAAAAGGTATTTTTTCAAGTTCTACTCTACTCGTATATCCTGGTATTTAGTAGAGTAAGTTGTCATTCTAGTTCTGACTATGAAGTTATGTCAAAGGTTACAACGTTCAAAAGCGTCCACAGTGTTTTTGAAAAACCGGTTTCGCGAATCTCCAGCGACAGCCACTACCCGAATGCCAGAGCATCCGAAGCAGGAAAACCAGCGAATCAAGCGAACACTCGACTGACCACCCGAGCGAACAGAACAGCATCGGAAAACTTCGTATCCAGCTACAGCTCCATAATGGGAACTCTTCGGCTTCTTTGGGGAGCAGCAGCCGCAGCCAACGCAGCATGAAACAGTTTCAGTTTGTGCTACAAACGAGCATTGAACGGTACTTGGCTGCATGGTTCGCGCATCGAAATCGCAAGTGAAGCAAAAAGAAATCGAGACGAATAGCGAAAGCAACGTAATGAAAGATATTTAAACAAGAAAATTGGCAAAGAAATAAAATAAATGTATTCGATATTAATCGATAGTGTGGTGTTTGTTTGTTAGTGTTTGTTCCGCGTGCTTGTTTCAAGCTTTGGAGAATTTCGGTGAAACAATTTATAAGGTGAATATAATGCAGAATCAGAATGGATGACTTTTGGATCGTGTTTACTTAACACCTCGTTGCTGTTTTTGTTGTTGTTGTTGTTGCATCCTTTGCTTAACCTGTTTGCATAAACCAGCCAGCCTGCCAAGAACTCAGCCACTCAACCATACTCACAATTTATTATTTCTGGTTTCGTTATAGAGAGTTCCAAATGCTCTTTTTTTTTGTTTTCTTGAATGCTTTGTGCTGAATTCAAGTCGTTTGCATTTTTTTCTTGCCCACTGTAGCTGCAGTTGTTGTTTTTGTTGCTGATGCCGCGCATTTAATCGACTACAGAGTCGTCAGTCCAGTGACCAGTGACCAGCGACCAGCGAACAGAGCCCAGTCAGCAATAGCAGTCAGTAAACCTCTTTTGCCATGCAAACTGCTCCCTCTAGAGCTTACAACTTCTTAAACGAGTATATATATAGATGTGTACATATATGTACTATATATATATATATATACTATACATAATATTAAATCTGTAATTTGCATTTATCAGCTTGTCGCTTTAGTTCCACTTGGTTGGTTGGCTTATTATGCTCATTGACAGGTTGCCAGAGTCAGTTGCAATTTACTGAAGGGTTAGAGCTTCGACTACTCTGCAGCATTGGACATTCTGCCATTCCGTCACTCCGTCCGTCCCTCAGTCCCTCAGTCCCTCCGTCATTCTACTATTCAGACATTCTTTCATTCTGCCATTTTATTTTAATTTTTTGTTCGAGTGCACATCAATGGCATAATTTGATTTAAATACCATTCACATATTTAGAGCATAAAGAAATGGCTGACAAAAGCGTGAGAAACGTTTAGACTCGGAAAAGATTTTTTTTTGGCCAATTCGGTGAGATCAGCTATAATATTTATATTTTATTTTAGCCGACGGCAAAGTGGTGCATAAAGTCGAAATCTTTATTGGCAGTTAAAGCGGCCAAAACATGCTTCAGCAGAGTTCCAATAACAAAAAAATCTATCCGGTGGGCTCAAGCAGCTGCATTTAATACACCTGTGTGTCGTTTTAGAATGTTTGGACCAAGCCAAGGCCCGGGGTCAGAAAAAAAAGACCTAGAAACATGTAATCCAAACAAGAAATAAATTAGTCAGCTGAACAAACAAATAATCAGAACAAGTTAACGTATAACAAGATTGGAAGAATTCTACATTTTGAAATTCTAGATTCTGCTAAATTTTAATTTTATGAACAGTGGAGCTCGAGCTTTACAAGAGTCTAGTGTTTACAAGTTTAAAAATGTAAATTCTGATTAAATTTGATTGGAAAAATATAAATAATAAGACTAATTTTTACAAATTGTTTAGAATAGAGAATAAAAAGACAAAAGGACGAATCGACGATTTTGCAACGCCTCTAGTGACCAAAATAAAATAAAATTTTTTTATTTTTAGTTCTTTCTTTTTTTACCCTATCGATGAACGTACATTAAGCAATTCACATTTTAATTTTAAGATTATGACTAGAAATTAAATTTGATAATTGAAACCTTTCATAGAATTAATGATCTGCTTAATCAAAGCCAATACACATTTGGGCTATATTTCTGAAAGATTGAAGTAAAATGAGAAAAACTTTAAACTTTTTTGTACAATCCCAAATTGTTGAGTGCATTCCTTGGTTTGGTAAATATCTATTCCATTGTGACACCCTTTGGTATATGTTTCCTGGCACATGCCCCATTTTTGAACATCAAAAGAGTTTACGCCGCATTACCTTTCCAGTCATTATGATGGGAATCTAAGCAGTTGTTTCAAAGTGATTTAGTGCGGTAAAAAATTAAACTCTACTTTAATGATGTAGTCCGTGAAAATGTTCAAATGTAATTTGGCGCTAGATGATATGAAGTGCTGGTCCAGCCATTTGTGGACCCTCTCCTGACCAGCCATCAGCGGCCATTTCCCTTCAAAATTCCTTTCAATTCCTACAATACGTAATCAAAGTTAAGAACCACAATACAGTCAGCTCAACTTTTACGCGGACATCTATCAGAAATTTCTTGTTCAATGTGTAAATTTCGTTTGAATATTGAAGCCCAACATTTAAGGTAAATGCTTTAAAAATAAACATATAAGGACATTGTTAATTGTTGTAGAAAGATATTCGGATACTTGTTACCAAATAATGAAATTTCTTAGAAAGTAAATATTCTTTTCACTTTTTATGATTAATATCCTTTTACCTTCGATATATAATATTTCTTCCCAAAATCCACAAACAATTTCCATTACCAATGATTGTTACAATTCACATATTTCCATTTCAGTACTGGGGGTCAAAACCATTAAACTAGAATTTTATTGGTGTCTAAATAAAAAGTGTGCTGACTGTAAGGAAGTCAAGTCATTCACTTGTTATTAAATAAAATTAAGTTATTTATTTATTATTACTTTGATAGCCACACAACCTTTGAACTATCCAAATGACGGCTATTACGAAGGTTGTTCAGTTGTGGTCAGACATAACGAATTCGATCAAGAAAGTGTGCATTAATAATAAATAGGAAAAGTTTTAAATTCGGTGAAAGAAAGTTGTCGTAATATAATTTCATTTACTTAGTTAAATGCTTCTAGGGGGTTTCAGCAATGACTATCAGGAGGAGACATTGTAAAATATGACGTCAAGTTATATAACTTTTTGTGGCAGAACAGCGCATCTATTATTCTCAATAACGATTGTCAACCATATAAAAACTAAATTGATTAGTTCATTATAGAAGTAGTATTATTTTGATGAAAATAACGATTCATTATAGTGTTGCAAAAGAGTTAATGGTACAATGTTTTCCCCTCTATTAGGGATATACAAGATTTACCTCTGGTAATTAACTACAAGTGTATTCATGCAATAAGATTTTGTTCATTATGTACTATAAGTTTTACGAAAAATTCTCAAATAATGGCGAGAATTGCAGTGCACTTTCACAGTGTGCCACACTGCTTCACAAAAGTTTACGTATTATCAGCAGTGGTGGGCACGAAAAAACATTTACGCTAAGAGACCCACAACAACAGCAAGAATAAGAATTCCGTTAGAGACGCCCAAGTAATTCTCGAGTCGGGCAATAAAACTCGACCTACTGTGTGTACTTTGTTTTTGTGAAAACAACGCGTCCCCGGCGATCGGTTTGTGCACTGAGGGAAATTTTGCAATACATTCAACTGAACTGACACTGAAAAGTCAGTACACTGGTTGGCAAATTAACTATATTTCCGTTAGGGTCGCCCAAGCATTCTCGAGTAGGGCATTAAAACTTTCCCACTGTGCCAAGGTGTGCCCACCGCTGATAATTATCAGCATAAAATTTCATTTAGAATTAGAGAATTTTAAGAATACTGATGCACGATATACTAAAACACTTCTTTTTGGGTGTGACACAATAATAAATTTATCAAGATTTGATTGAATCACCAATAAAAAAAAAATTTAACCAAATAACTAGCTTTATAGCAATTATTTAAAATATCAAATGTTTAAATGCTTTTATTAAAAATCTATCTTTTTTTCCACTAAGTTTTGAAATAAATTAATATAATTTCACGTTTTTAATGTTGCTGAAAACAGATTAAAATGCGAGAAACTACGCTCAATTAAATACACAGTAAGTCCAAAAATTATTCGTACACTTTTTGCATAATTTTGACGGAATAGTTTAAAGTTGTACAACTCATAGTTGTCGATATAAACATATTAGAAGTGCTAACTTTAACTTAAGCAAATGGGTACATTGAAAGATTGATCCCAACGCGATCAAGTAGGGGATGAAAAACTCGGATAACGCGCTTTATAAAATTATGTAAACCTAATAAAAATTTTGTTCAAAAGTTTTGTATATGATTTTATTTGATATATAAATACTAGCCGGCCTCCGGCACGCTCGCTTCGCTCGCTCGTCTAGATCTTTATTTTCTTCCAATGATTTATTTTTGTGGCGAATTCACGAAATTGCATTTTGTGCAAATATTGATCTGATCATATGTATTTTATACAGAATTCCTTTCTTCTTAAGAAAACTTTCTTAGAAAGGAATAACTAAATCAATATTAATTTCTAAAATTGATGAAATTGTAAATTATCCTACCGAGTTTTTAAATTCACTTGATTTGCCAGGAATGTTAGGAGTGGCAACCCTTATCTCTTAGGGGTATGAAAACTATATGTTGGCCGATTCTCAGACCTGCCCAATAAGCACACAAAATTTCATGAGAATCGGTCTAGCCGTTTCGGAGGAGTAACTAATTTGGAAAATCAAATTGTCCTTTTTAGTATTTTTCCTTAAACAATCCTTGGACTTCCACGAACATTTCAAGACCAAAATTAGCCAAATCGGTTCAGCCGTTCGTGAGTCCATAAGCTTCAAAGGAACATAACATTGTGACACGAGAATTTTATATATAAGATTTTCCATACAATTTTCAAATTTCCAAACATTTATTGAAAATTAAATTACGTTTCTAAAGTAGTTTAAAGAGTGAAAACTTATACTATAAGAACCCATAAACAATATCGGGTTTTTAACAAAAATTGTAGGTCTTGAAAACTTGTTTTTTTTCTAGTTTTTTAGTATAGGAGCAGATAACTTTAGTTCGAAACAAAAATATGGCTAGTTAGACCAAATATTACATGAAAAGGTTATTTAATGTCACTAAAATGCACTTAAAATAAAAAATAAATAAATATCTGCTTACTTAATAATTTTGTAATAGCTAAAGAGCCCGTAGTTTAAAGAATTAATTTCTATTATCGTAGTGAGGAGGGCTTTTTAAAAAATCATATTTATTTTCTATCAGAAGCAAATATACAAGAAATTATTGCCTAATCCCATGATGAATAAAATGTCTATAATTATAATTATAGAAATAAAAACAAAAATTTGAAAATGTATCTAAATGTGCAAATCTTATTTTTGCAACTTTTTGCTGTCATTGCACTATATTTGGAAATAAATGCCCGAAAAATAAAATCTCCAAGTTTTGGTCCACCTACGGGTTTTATCTGCCATCCTAGACTGCAAAAAATATCCTTTAATATATTATTTATAAATTTTAAACGTTTTTAGAGCCTATTCAAAGATAATAAAATGTCCAAACAATAAAAATATATGAAAAAACAAAATATTATTTTATTCATTTCTAAGCCTTTAGTATTAAATATGTAAAAGATAGTTAAATCACTTCAAGGGATCTAATTACAAAAGTATTATTATAGGATCGGCATTGAATATTTCCAAACTGGCTGCAAAATAATCATCGACGGTTTAGAGCTGCTCAATAGTTTTTCTGCCCATTGTAGAGACTAAATATTTTACACCCCATAAATAATAGTAGAACAATGTGCAGATATATAATTATTATACTAAGAAGTTTATATATTTGACTATATCCTTACTTATCGATCTCATAGACGCATAAAAGCTTATCCTAGCACACCAGGGCAGTAACATAACCTTAATAACCTTAATAACCTCTCCCATTAAAGGAGCTTTTTTTTTTGGAGATTATTTCAGAACACTGACATTCCGGATGTCGGACTTAGCGGTTCCATTTTTGGGATCGTTCAAGAATAATTCGAGGCCTAAAAACTTCCAGCTCATCAGGATTCTGACGAAGTTTTTAAAAAAGAATAGTTGGCCCAAAATTATGTTGCGATTTTTTCGACTTTGAAACCAGCGCCTCAAATATAAAAAAAATCAATTAATAAATAAACTTCTGCTTCGAACTCGGGTACCCAAAAATAACTAATTGCATAAAGATGGAGCTTATAGGAGAGAATATACCTATTTCCATTGATTAGAGTCGATCGGATGAAAATTATTGTAACCTTATTTAATTCACCATTTCCAACTAAATTAATATTAATAATAACTGAAATTCAATGATTTGTTGTTGACTATCGGTCCGTCTTTAACCTCAATATTCCGGCGCATTGAATTAGCTGCTCATTACAATTTCCAGAAACAAGTCGGTCGGTAAACACAATTCAAGTATTCATTGTCGGATGATGGCCGCCGCGCCGCATTGCCAACCAAATTACACTTAATGGTTTTTTAATTGTAACAATAATTGGTGTGGCCAGAGCTCTATGAACAACAACCATAACAACAACAAACAAACACGAGCAAAAAAAAAAAGGAATCAAGCCAAAAAAAAAAAGTGGCACATTAATGAAAGCTTTCGTAAGCGTTTAGGTAGCTGTAAATTAACCCAAGTGCGTTGAAATGAACGCAACAGTAAAGTGAAACAGTGGGAAAGTGGGAAATAGGGAATTCCCTAAGCACAAGAAAGGAAAAGAAAAGCCACATAATCGTTCATTTAGTCATTTTGTGTGTTTGTGTGTGTGCGTGTGTGTGTGTCCTGGACTTGTCTATAATTAAGCCTAAAAGTGCCGGCCTATGTGTGTGTGTTTAGGACTCGGCTGGCTGGTCAAACAAAGAAATAAACCTTGAACTTGCTGACTTTCTGACTCTCCGAGTTGAAATCTGCTCACAACATATTTCACTTGAAACAAATTTTTACTTTATTCTGTATCAAAAGCAGCCAGCCAGCAGTTGATTATAAGGAAGCACAATATTTTTTTTTCTTTTTCTCAGCTTGTTGCTTTTGTTTGTTGCACACACGCATACACTCAACGCTCCTACACACACACATTCACGCACATTCTTCTTGGCGGTGGCTTTACTGGCATTATTGTAGCATACTTTTCTGCGCTGCTCAGCGGCCTTGTGGTCTCTAATGTGCGTCATTTTGGCTTTATGTACGCTGCTTCGTACTGTACTGGTGTGTGTGTGTGTGTGTGTGTGTGTGTGGGCTGCTGTGTGTGTAGCTCTGGCTTGCCTTTTGGTCCATTCTGCCCAATGGTCATTATGTAGCGCCACGGCACGTTGCTCATACGCGCCGTGGCCAAAGCCCGTTGCCATTTTGGCCGGCAACTTCCGTTGGGTCCTTTTCGCTTGGCCTCTAAAGTGGCAATTTGTCTAGTTTTGTAAGCGCCTCCTTTAACGATAATGATGATTGCGCTTTGTTGCGTTTTTATTTCACTGCACACACACTCACACACACACTCACTCTAACACGTACATACACGTCCCTACGCACAGGGGAAAAAGGAGAGAAATAGACTGACATGCAATTCAATGTGGTCAAGAGTTACATTGCTTGCTTCTTGCTTTATATTTTGTGGCCAAAACATTATCCATTTTCTTTCAGGGTTACCTTTGTTGCACAAAAATTGCGCTTTGCTTTTGATTTCTCCACTGAAGTTCAGGCCCGCTTTGAAGGGAGTTGCTCGTGTTAATTTTATGTACAAAATTTATTTTCAAGTCTGCACAAATATTTGTTTTGTTTTTAGACACCTAAAAAAAAAATAAGATATAAAAATATTCCCACAACTCACAAAAAAAAAAACAATCCAATGCGAATGAATAGGAATTGTTCTATGAGCTAAACATACTTAAAATACTTACTAACTTTACTTTATGAACAATTTGTGTCTAAACTATTTTGAAATGTAGATTAGCCGCAATTTTAGTGGCCTCGATAGCCTAGCGACAGTGCACTAGAATATCATCCCAGTGGAATTTTACCCTGTAGGTTCGAATCCCACGTTACCCCATTATCGGTATCACAACGTTCCTGTTCTTGGCCGTTTTATCCTACCTACCTAAGTGCAATTTTTCTTGAAAACTTTCTAAACATTCGTAAAACTATTCTTGTTCCAAAATAAAAAAATCGTTCGATTTTGTCTTTTTTATTTTTCAGTTTTTAATTTATATTAAGGGTCATCGAGAGAACCTTTTAATCTACGATTTTTAGACTAATTTTCGTTCGAAAAGCAATAAAATGGAAACTTTTTTTTTTCGTAAGCATCGTTTTTCAGATGTTTTTTGATTTTAAATATTTTAGACTTCAAAATATGTTTTATGTATATAATAGATAGTTAAGCTTAACATAACACTAGTCGACAAATTTAACACTTTTTTTTCCTCCAGTCTCAGGACTCAAATTCTGATTTTTATAACCTCTTATAACTTTTTTTTTTTTTTTTGTATGGCTATTTTAGTGGAAAATGACATTTTTCAAAATACTTTAAACTTACTTAAACTATTCTAATTTCGAAATAATTTTTCCAAAACAACCCGATTCACAAAAATTGGTAAAGGGCCTAGCTGGAAACTGCCCCAGCGATTTTTGAAAACTAATGATGCAGTTCGATGCATAATGTAAAATACAAAATTGTTCGCAAAGTTTCAGATTTTAATTTAAAAAAACGCATTTTTCGTTTTTATTCATTTGTGACTAAATAAATTTTTGCAGATTTTTCATCGTCGACTAGTGTAACATAAAAAAATAGTTTTTTCTCCAACAAAAAGCAAGCTTAAATTTTTTCGAAAATTACACGAGATACAGGGTGCGGCAACATAACTACCTTCGGAAAATATTTATTTATTTTTTATAATGTAGGTACATGTCTAAAGTTTTTATTAACATTGTTTTGAAGATCAAATCTGTTAGGTGACGTCCCTCATTCTCCATACATTGGGTAAACCGATATCTGGCGTTTGTCATGACTCTTGTTAGCATAGCTGGTGTTATGTTGGCAATTTCTTCTTCGATGTTGGTCTTCAAATCTTGTAGGGTTCTTGGACGGTTCACATAAACAAGGGACTTTAAAAAACCCCATAGATAAAAATCACAAGGGGACAGATCGGGAGAGCGTGCCGGCCATTCCAAATCGCCTCTAATTGAGATAAGGCGCTCTGGAAAGTGTTCCCTCAAAACAGCCATCGATGCTCTTGAAGTGTGTGCTGTTGCACCGTCTTGTTGGAACCAAGTGTCCCCCAAATCCAACTCTTCTAGCCGTGGGAAAAAAAATTCTGTAGCATGTTTACATACCGGTCCGAATTCATTGATTCATGAATGAAAATGGGCTTCATCGCTAAAAAAAACAATAGCACCCTCGGGAACGACATCAAGAAGAAGCTCACACGCGTTCATCCGAGAATTGAAGTCACGTTCTGTAAGTTAATGCACTATCGCCATCTTATACGGATGAAAATGAAGATCATCACGAAGAATTCTTCTCACAGAACGATCGGATAGTCCAAGGGCAGATGCGTGTTTGCGCGCAGAACGCCGTGGTGATCGCAACATTGACGCTCTCACTGCTTCAATGTTCTCAGGTGATCTAACGGGCCGAGGGACTCCAGTTCTTCGTTTTGTCGCACTTGCAGTTTGTCTGAATGTAGTGACCCATGTAATAATTGATTTGCGGTCTGGGACGGGAGCCAACGGGGCTAAATTAAAGCGATTCCGAAATGCCCGCTGTGTTGCAATAACCGAACATCCGCTTGAAAAGTAGGCCTCAACGGCAAAGGCACGCTCCTCACTATTCCAACGCATGATGGCGACTGAACCGTGTCGGGACAAAACTTTACAGTACCCCCTCTTTAATGAGACCACTAGCGCTCCGCTATGACATCAACTAACTGAATGGCGCGCATTTTAAAAAAGGAAGTTATGCTGCCGCACCCTGTATTAACGAATAACTGAAAAAAAACACCCAAAATATGTTTTTTCGCAGAAATCTCGAATCTCTTAAAAAAATAAACTCATTCTACACACAATTTTTAACACAGGTTCATTATTCGTGTAAAGTAGTGTTGGCAATGCTTCAAAATGCGTCAAAATCGGATAAATACTGTTAAATATTTTACTGAGTCATAAATTTCTGAGAAACAATAGAAAAAAATTTCGCTTGTTTTGCCAAAAATTGTATTTTTACGTAGGACTAGTGAGCCCGGCAGACATTGTCCTGCCCAAACTTTTTGAATACCCTTACAGTGAATAAACATCGTAAGACTCTCTTGTTAGCTTATCTAGAAAAATATTAGATTTTTAGATTAGTTTGCAGCTCTATACAAACTTGCACTATTATTAGTCGAATCTAGCGCCTCACGGGTCTGCCTTAACCGAAATCTTTCACGTTCATTGCGATCTTCACGTTCCTGGGCAGTACGATTAGATTGATAATTAATTTGATTCGTTACCTTTCTTCCAATTGAAATACATCATACATTGATCGATTAGAGGACGGCATTCTCCATTGTCCTAATGCTTTAATAGCCATCGCCAAGCATAGATCTTCAATATGAATTAAAGCTTCATTGTAAACTTCCGGCGTAAATTTCATCACTGGATAACGTTTTGCTTGACGTACTCGAAACAAAATATCTTCTGATAAATAATCTTGATATTTTATCCACAATTCAGGTGGATTTGATGGAAAACATGTTGCCAAAGTAATCGCAAATAGAACACGTATTTGATATGGATGAGCAGTCATAGCAGCATCTGCTAATGTTTGATCCCAAATTTAATTTTTGACATGCCTCACTATACAAAACGGCATTCACTGCTCTCAATGATTTAAACAATGTTTTATCTAGAACATTGATTAACAACAATACCAGTTTTTGTATATATGGCAATGTACACACAAATACTGATATTTACAAAAATGCGTATATCACAAACACATCGCAATAGACGTAAAACCTCCACATTGATAACCTCTAACAGTCGCAAAAATCGGATTTGAAATTCATCGACGCGTTCATTAAATCAATTAATAATTCTAAAAAAATACGTCGCGTTGGGGGACACGCGAGGGCAGACGTCGTTAACGGTCGTATCTTACATGCAAATTTTTTGAAGTAATTCTATGAAAGTTTTTGAAGTATTTTCTAAATTTTGTTTTTAAGTTAATTATTGTTGCTTAATTAGACTATTTGTATTTAAATTGTTAGTTTAGGAGCGGTCCCCCAACACGACGTATTTTTTTAGAATTATTAATAGATTCTTAGGTACTTTAACTTTAAGTTTCTTTTATTATTTTTTACTTTTTAAATGAAAATTACTTAAGTTCTTGTGTCGGGGGTTTTTTAAATTTTTAATTTAATTTTTTATTTCATACTTTTTATAGGTAGTTAGGTTAAGTTAGACTTTAGTATATTATAATATACTTACTATAATTTAGATTCTTGTTAAGGTATAGATTACATTTAAGGTCAAGCTCGTTTGCTTTTTTTTACGCATTCTCCCCAATTTCACTCCCCACAACTTTTAAACGGCTCAACCGATTTTCATCAAACATATCTAGGAACACTCGTACATAAGTCGCCTTTAATACAAAAAAACTAAATTGAAATCACTGCATGCATTCGGGAGTTACGATGCCATAGACAGACAGACAGACAGACAGATAAACAGACAAACAGACAGACACGTCAAGCTTAAAATTCAAATCTATAGTAGTAGTAGTAGTATCTGAAACTTGGCGCCTCCCCTCGTAGTTAGCGCCCTAGTCATCTACCTTGGGGCCCAAGCGGACCTGATTAGATTTTAGATTTTTATTCACTGTCTTTTTCCAGTTAGTTGTAACAGTCCTCATAGGGTTGTCATTGCTGTTAATTTTTATGTATTTTCGCATTTGCTTTATTGGCCATGTAGCGGCCTGTCTAGACTTTGGACGCTTTGTTGGCTAATACCCGTTTCGACCTGGCTGGGAGTGTGTTTGTTTGTTTGTTTGTTTGTTTGTGGTAAATGTTTTCACTGTTTATTTATCAGCCTGTTTTCTGTTTGCATTTATTTGCACAACTATTTGATTTTTGTTTTGACTGCAAATTTGTTTTGGCCCATTGAGTGAATGGATGCATTTGCACTTGTATGTGTATGCGTGTATGCATGTGTGTGGGTGTGTGTGTGTGCGTGTGCAAATATTTGTTTACTTGTGTGCGTAGTGCAGATATTTGACATTTTCGTGTTATTTTGCGTTTGCAGTCAGGTGAAAAAACAAAACAAACCAAAAACAAAAAAATATTAAATAACTAAATAAAATTGCAAATATAATTTCAAATTAAATTTGCAAATATTTTGCCATAAATATTAAGAGCGAAAAAAAAACAAAATGCGAACTTGCAGAAAGGCGTAACATAAATGTATCCGCATCCGTACGTAGGAGTTCGTTTTTGTATTTGTTGAGCTACTCTATAATTCCCATGGCCGGTTTTAATGCACAACCAACAACCGAAAAATCAATAAATATTTTGCGGCTTACCTTTATTTGCTATTGATTTATCTGCGGGCTGTTTGGTATTTGTGAGATGTGTGCATGAAACTCTAATATTTGCGGTTGGTCAGTGTCCATGCCACTGTGGATGGGATAGGCAATCGACATGCCGTGCAAAATGTGCACATGGATACAGATAGATCCGCACAGGACGAGGGACGAATAGGGACATGAACATGGACAGGCGGCTATCGATTTATCTTCGCTTTTGTCAAATAACATCAACTGATTACTTTATCACATAAGCGTAAAATGAGCACCCCACCAATACACCGAAACGCACATGGACACGCACACGCACACACACACACACACTCTCGTATACGTCTGTTGGCATTTCCGTGATGCTCCGTGGATATGCTTTAGTATTGGTTTGGCTCCCTACATTGAATGACTTTATCGTCTGCTAAACGTCGCTTGGCCGTCCGTTTGATGTGCACACGTTTAACCCGCTTTTGCTCACACACATACACATGTGTGTGTAGATACACACACACACACACGCAGATACAAGCTAACTGGCATAGTCCGTCCATCTTTGCCGGAGAGTCTGCTTGTCATTGTGTGCGTGAGCAGGGCTCTCTAAAAGTTTATTGCTTCATTCTGTTGTGCAATTTAATCGATGTCTAGTTGGATGATGCGCTCTCCGTCTGTCTGTGTGTTGGGCTTAATGCCTGCGTCTATATCTACTGTATCTGTAGCTGTAGCTGTATCCGTGTCCCTGTCCCGGCCTTTAACTGTGTGTGTGCTGTATATTGGCTTGGGATTTCTGATTTTAAAGCTTCAGCTAATGTAAATTGTTGTAATATGGGCATTTAGAGTTTAATGAGCGTGTACAATTTAAGAGGCTTGTTATCCTCTTATGGAAGATGGAGCACACTGATACATTGCCTATGTTATGCTAAATATCGAGAATACGTCAAGTTAAATCGCAAAAAGGAGCTAAGTTTTTCTTAAATTGTGGCTTCCTTGATGCTTAAAGTCGATGGCCGTGGCGCTAGCGGTCTTTATACTCTGTATCTATACAGGTACAAAGGGTATATTAGATTTGTGAAGAGCCCAAGTACTTTATGCCAAAAAGTATCTGTCTATCCTAGATTCCGGAAACTATAGTAGTCTTTATCTACATATATCCTGAGCAGATAAATTTTGTTGAATCATATCGATATCTTACCCCCTTCTTTTCTAACAGAATAATATTATGATTTGAGACTTTACTACTCAAGGAGTCATTGTTTCATGCGTGTGTTAAAATTGGAAATTGATCGGACATATAGAACAGAAGTTATAGTCAATAATTTACTAATTGAACCCCCTTTGCGGGAAATATTTGATTCGTATGTATGGTAAAAAATGGACTTGAGGCATTCATTTTGGTAACAAAGTTCTTTGAGGGAATATAATAATAATAATAAAATGTTTTGTTAGAAAAAATTTAAAGAGTATTACACTATCTACTTAATTTATCTGTTATAATATTTTGTTATGTATATATTATTGAAAATGATAAATTCCTTATATCAAGCGCATGGAGATTTGAGGAGTACATACAAATAGCTGAAGGAGATGCGCCAGACTTAAGTACAGGATATCTTAGATTTAATTAATTATTATTTCACAAAAAGAAAGTCCATTCTTATTTTATTTTATGAGAATTTCGTTATCTGGAAATGAGTGGATTTCGATACTATTCCCCAGTAATAGTTTCGTTCGGCTTAACCTGGTCCCACCAAATATACCTAATATGCGGCCGAACCGACAGCGTAGAATCATGACCTGGTAGTTCCCATGACTTTCTTTTTTTTGGACTCCTGCTATAATGAATTGAGCTCAATTTTCTTCGACAGGACATCGTGACTACAATTTACCCTGTACTTCATTTCATTGCTTTTAGTAAAAAAGTTTCGTATAAAATGAAAGGCCAATGTTTGTGTGCTATCCGCAACAATTAAAGAAAGCCTAGACCCCTTTATATGTGCTTAAATTTGGAAATTTTTGGTCATTACTCCAGAAATGCGGGTCCAATATTATAAGAACTCGACCATAAGAAACTATTGCCTGCAACAAACCTAGTACTTTAATCGGTTAAGAGCTTCTGTAGTTATAGCCACAAATAAAAGAGCCCCACTAACTCATTCAACAGACGCATTAAAGTGCAAAGCACGCAGGAGGCGAACCCCCCTCTTCGTTCCCTACTAGGCATTACAATAAAATTGAGTAAGCCCTTAAAGTTCCTTATATAACAATTGCACCTTCAGACATGCGTTAAATTAAAAATCACGATTCAAAGTTTATGGCCAAGTCCAAATGGTTTCTGCTAAGCCATATAGGTCTTATAATAAAACTCTATTTCATGTGTTGTGTCCTAGAAAGTACCCATTCGATCGTTTAAAGTTTTAATCTTAAGTTGTGTTTTGGCTTAAATTATTTGCGTAGTCATTATTAAAAATCACCACGGCTTTATTGGTCATTTAAATATTTACGCTTTTCATTAACTTCATTTCGTCAGCAGAATTCAGAGTCCTTCTTGCTCTAATTGCTGGTGTTGTTGTCCTTCGGTGGTTTGAAGCTTCTGCTTTGCTGCTTTAAAGCAATTATCTCTTGAACATTTGCAGCAACTTTTGGGGGTCAATCTGCGGGATGGCTTTGCCTTATTTTGCGCTACAATGCGCTTACACAAAGGGCATTTAAGTACCTCAAGCCGTTTACACCGCACACCCGCAAAGTTGGCCCAACAACAACAAGCAATAAAAGCAGGAAACACAAATTCGTCTGCTTCCCGGCAGACAGTTAAGCAAACCAAAGCAAAGACAAAATGAAAGGCTAAAGCAAGAACAAGACAACAAGAAAAAAAGAACAAAAAAAGGAAAAAAAAGAAAAAGAAGCTTTAACCTCTTTTTGCTATTATGCTACGCTTTTGGATTATGTATTTTGTTTATCTTTAAGCTCTGCGCACCAGGACTCCAACTCCAACCCTCCCCCCACTGACAAAAGACGGACGTAGACCAAAAATACAGATTCATGTAATGCAAACGCAAACGAAATGAAAATGAAGAAAAACAACAACAACAACAAGCAAAAAAAATGGAATGAAACGCACTGAATTTGAAACGGCGGCATAAAATGAAATGAATGCTAAAATCGCTCAAATTCGCTAGGGAACCGAAACCACACACACAGCCCCCAGCCCCCAGCCCTGTCTGGAGCTCCACCCATGTGTTAGTCCCTTTCTCCCTTTCAGAGCGCGTGTTTTTAGTGGAAACTTAATGAATTTCTGCTTAGAGATGGCGGATGGAGTGGATGGAGTCTCCGTCTGCCTGGCTGACTGGCTAACTACCAACTGGATGGCTGCACTCATTTAACTGTGTTAATGCCTGGCACACTCGTCCTCACACTGCGACTGGATGAGCTTTGCGGGAACATTTATTTCATTATCATAGCATGAGCTTGTTTTGCTCATTCCCAGCAAAACTAGAAGTTCTCATCATAATCGTCTTAATGTTGTACCCTTATGGGGTACATACATATGAGCATGAGCATGAGCATGTACCATGTGTATATAACCTCAGAGCAGACACATTTTGAAAATTTCCTACTCTCTTCTCTTCTCTTCTTCTTCTCTTCTCTTCTCTTCTCTTCTCTTCTCTTCTCTTCTCTTCACTTCTCTTCTGAATGACTTCCGCATAAGTGTTTAATTTCCTGTGTATTAACATGCTTAAAAACACAAAAACGCAACGTGCGACATGCTGACAACAAACAAACAAACAAACTCAAACACACACACTTACTTATGTATATACTCGTCGTATATACAATACAAATAAACATACGCACCTTTTCAGCAGCAATTGCTTCAAGGGTGGCATATGTCAGCAAGAGGGGGTGACAACGGCTACAAGAGGCGAGCCATTCATTCAGTCGACAGTGAGAACAGACCCCAAAGGCAGCAAAACGATTTGTGCCAACAAATTTATTTAAAAAGGATTATCAGCAGCTAAGCGCCATGCTGCCACACTTCAAAGGCTAACCGAGCCACCCCGCGTCTCCTCGCCCAACTCATCACCTTATCCATCTGTCCAACCCTGATGCCCTGCTGCCCTGATATCCTTTCTTTCTACCCTGCCACCTGCCTCGCTCTGTTGTTCTTACCCAAAACACACACACACACACATACACGTGTACACTGTTTGGAGGGTTTATGCAAATTTCAATGTCAAACTCATGCGTTACATAAGAGTTCACATATATAGTAGGTATACCCATACCGATACATATGTACGAGGAGTAGTTATGTATGTATTCCTATATTTGATATTCAATATTGTTTGATTCGTCATGGCCATATGCATGAATAGGCAAATTGGCTTTATTTTCGTTCAACTTTAAGGCCTTTTGATGTTTATATCAAACATTTTAAATAACGACCGTTGAAGGATTACGTTCTGCCAAAAAACAATTCAGCAAAAGTAAGCTCATGTAGCTAATCTTCTGGAACTCGTTTAAATCCAAGACGGTAAAGCTTAAAGTGTTATGCTTATTTTATTCCAGACTTTCAGTTGACCATTTAAAACCACTTTTAAATACCCTTTATCGTATGAAATTGAAAATCCATCACCCGATGGTCCGATAGAGTCCATTTTTTAGGAAAAACATGTTGTGTAATTATACCTAGAGGGAAGTGGGTATAACCATGCTGCTTTTATATCGTTATTAGACTTATAATTATAGAAAAAAATTCGGTTATACCCTAATTCACACCAGCTAAAAAGAAATTTTCTTGGGCAAAGCCAGGCCTACGCCATAAAAGAAGAAAATATTGAAAATAAATTTTTGCTAAAGTTCTTAATTTTTCCTACAGTATATGCCGAAGTTTTAAAAGCAATTTTTTATTCGGGGCTGAGATTCTGAAGGGCTTGTACATAAAATGAATCTGTTGGAATTTCCCCCAGAGCTGACAAAAATTATTCAGAGTTTCCTTGCAAATCGGTCTTTCGCCATTCATTTGGGTGAAGTGCAATCTCAAAAGTACGACATATGCGCAGGTTGCCCCCAAGGGTCATGTATATCCCCAATTTTGTGCAACATTTACACTTACGATTTTCCACATCTCAGAGAATGCACATCATTCGTTTTTGCCGATGATACAGCAATTATTTGCTCTGGAACTTTAGCCTCTGATATCACTAATAACCTTAAAGATGCTTTTGACATCCTTGTTAGTTATTTTAACAAGTGGAAAATTTTAAATTTCTTTTTAAGAAAACGCAAAAGTTCTTACCTCTCGACTAGTCCTATCAAGTTGAATCTAGTTGATGTTGGCTGGGAAAGTAATGTAAAATAATTAGGACTAATTTTGGACACTAAGTTAACCTTTAAAGACCATATTGACTACGCCATCAAGAAAATCAACATATTAATTCGCTTATTGTACCCTCTCATAAATAGAAATTCTCGTCTCAATTTAGAAAGCAAAATGTATCTATACAGATCAATTTTTCAAGCAGTGTTATTTTACGGAGCCCCTATCTGGGCTGATATAGCTAAATGTCGCGCTAATAGAATCCAAGTTATATAAAACAAACTGTTGAAAATGATTTTAAACCTTCCTTGGTATCACTCCACTAGGGCAAAAATTGAATTTGTTTCAGAGAGAGTCAACCATCTGCGCAACAATTTTAAGGATAGATGTACATATTCCGAGTTTACACATATAATAATTTATTATTTAACATTTTGGAAAATTACCTTTACTCAATTCAAGGTACAAAATGTGTAAAAATAATACGAAATTTAGAAACAATTTACTTTCGCTCAATATGGCCACCTTTTGCCTTCACTATGGCCTTGAGACGGTCCAAAAATTAATCGCAAGCTGCCCGAATGTGACTTGCAGGTATTTTGGCCCACTCGTGGACAATGGCTTTTTTCAGCGCCTCGACACTGTTGTATCTTTTAGTTCGGACCTTCAAAATGGCCCAAAGAGAATAATCCATCGGATTCGCGTTTGGTGAATTCGAGAGCCATTGTGTGGACGTTATGAAGTTCGGAACGTTGTTTTTCAGCCATTCTTGGTTCACTCGAGCTTTGTGAGACGGTGCCGACTCCTGTTGAAACGTCCATGGTCTGCCACCGAAATGTTTGTCTGCCCACGGCTTCAAAGCAACCTCCAGAATACTTTCCCGATAATATTGCGCATTAACCTTGACGCCAGGCTCGATGAAAACGATTGGAGAGCGCCCATCTGCGGTTACAGCGGCCCAAACCATTATCTGTGGCGGATGCTGCCTCCTGGTGGCCAATCGATGACTCAAATTCTCGTATGAACGGTCCCTCAAGTAAACCCTATCGTTTTGAGAGTTTACGAATTGCTCAATTGTAAAAATTTTCTCGTCAGAAAACACAATGTTCGGCAATTGACCGCTTTCGGCCAAGCGAAGCAACTCCTTCGCTCTCTCAAGTCTGACTTGTTGCTGCTTCGGTGTGAGATCATGTGCCTTTTGGATCTTGTAAGGCTTGACCTTGAGATCATTTTTCAGTATGCGACGGATGCTACGGTCAGATATTTTCAGTTCTTTCGCCATTTGATTGGCACTTCGTCGGGGATTTCGCTCAAGTCGCTTCTTCACTTTTTGAACCATCTCACGTGACGTTGCAGTCTTTTGATGACCACCTCCATGACGTTTTGCGATGCTACCAGTATCATTGTAACGAGTTATGGTGCGATAAACGATAACTTTATTTACTTTAAGGTGTTCGAGCTCACGAACAATCGCTGGTTGTGATTTTCCAGCTAAATATAATGCAACTGCACTATTACGTTTGAAATCCATTACTGATCTTTTTTTCGCGTTTACTCACGGCAAAATGCTTTCGTGCGCTTGAAAACAATACTCTAAACTGTCATTTAGCTAACTTACAGACAGCTGATGCCCGTGCTGACGCACGCTGCGCGAGCGGTCTGAATTTGGTCGAGTGCCGGACCCTGTAGAATAAGTCCTAGATACAAGTTTATCATATTCGTGGGTTTTTATTGTAAATTTTCGTCTCTTATTACTCTAATGCTATTATATATACATATCCATTATAATTTAATACCTCAGTAGAAAAGGTATATATTTTAGCCTGAACTCTGAATTTTAAAAATTAAGCTGAAGAAGTATTCATAACGTCTAAGTTTTTGTGTAAATAAATTGAATTGAAGTTAAAGACTATAAAAAAATCTTAATTGTGGGCTAAAATTGGTCTTAGATATACAACATTGTTAAAAGGGTTACCAATAACAAGTTTTATGTAAGCTGTTGAAGTTTAGAATAGCCTAGATAGGCTTAAAAAAATATTTTATGATTTAGTTTATAAAAGTATTTACACAAATATTTTGCAAATCGGAGCAGTGGATCTCAAGTTGGGGATAATGAAAGGTATATACATAGATAGTGTACCAGAGTACATGCCATAGCACTTTCCACTTTCGAAGCTCTATCTTAAGAACGCTTATCTATAAAAATTTATGAAATACTGATCTTGTAGACCTTATTTAAAAATTTTAAGAATTTTATTTGCAAATACGCGATTTTCAGAACTTTGAACTTGAATTTTTTACGATGTGGTCTTTTCATAAAATATTTTTTTTTGTTTTAATTAATTTTATTTATTTTATGCAGCTTTTTGTCTTATGACTCTATAGCGCATTTATAACTTAGAACCTTAACAATGATTTGGCGAACTGCTCTTTTAACTATAAGTATCAAACTTATCTATAACTTCAAATTTATGACTATTTACAATTACAATTTAAAGTTTTTAAAGTATTAAATCATTGCGAGAATCTAAAGGGTGCCGTCTTTTGAGCCTTCGCCTATTTGTATTTGTGGCTAGGGATATTGCAAGTTGGTTTGGATGATTAGTAAGCCTATCCCTGTATCTTGAGCTGTGTCGTCCGATTAGTTCAGCTATGGTAGGGATGTTGAGGCCATTATGCAAGACTTCGTTTCTAACAAACCATTCTGCTCCAGTCCATCTTCTCAGGGCCTTGTTTTGCATCGTTTGCAGTCGTTTTATATGGGTCCTCGCAGCAGTTCCCCAGAGCGGTATTACGTATGTGAATACTGGTGCTACAATAGCATTGTAAATTGTTCTTTTGCTACGAAGCGACAATTTGCTAGAACTTTTCAGCATCCAGTCCAATTTTTTTAACTTTAATTTACAGCTTTTGACTGTCTGAGTGATGTGTGGGCCGTATGTCAGTCGTCTGTCAAATGTGACTCCCAGATATTTTACTTTGGTGGCTCTTGGTATCGGAGATCCCAGTGTGACCCTCTTCTGGTGGCAAATGAAATTTAAAATCAACTTTTATATTGCCACTCTTATTTGGTAATAATTAAAAATAAGCATGACTTCCTACCATAGGAAACACGACTTGTTAAATAAGGTCTAAAAACGTTTCAGTCCCGAAAATTGCCCGTGGATCTGCTTCTGCGTACATCTATAACTGAGACGGTTGATACTCCCAGAAACTAATGCTATATATGTCAAAGTAAATTAATATTCATTGTGAACAGTTTGTTTTGGGTTATTTGGAGTATCTATAATAAAAAACTGCCTGAAAAATATATCTTAATAAATAGGATTTTCTTTCTAAATTAAAACGTGAGTTTCTGTTTATAAATATGTTATGTATAATAAGCGATGTGTCGATTTTTTTGTAGATAGTTTGACGTAGATAATATGATCTTTCAGTCCTAAGTATTTTTTATTGCTTCGACAACCTATATCAACGTGCTTGTGAAATTCACTCAACTTTCTGTTTTTAAATATTTTATATTATTTGATATAAGGCTGTCAAAAAAATATACAATGTTTAAATGATAAACAAAGATTAAGTTAGAAGTTATTTAAAAAAAAAATGTTATTTATAGAAGCACAAATGCAACATATTGCATTGGCAATAAAATTAATGAAAATATTTGTGCAAAAAAAGTAGAGTACAAGTACTAAAAATAATTAAAACATATTTGCCAGTGTTGAACAATGAGCCAGAATTGTCTGTCTGGATTTTCCTTTTTGATTGATTAAAATAAAAGCAGGTAATAAATTGAAGAGATAAGCTTTCAACAAGGAAGCAAAGAGAACATTGAACAGGATATTCATCCATCTTAAAATCAAAAAATATTTAATAAATTAGCTTAAGATTTGTAAATTTTGATAGTTTAAGTTTATTCACTAATTGCTTAAAATTTGGCAACTTGCTGTTCAGCGCCATTTTGGGTTGTTCGCTTTCCGGTTTGCGGGTGTGTGCATGTGCGGAAGTTCACACAGCCATACACACACACATATGTGTATGTGTGCTGGCAACAGGCAAAGGCGTCGGCGTCGGCGTCGCGTCGCTGCTTCTTAAAACTTGCACAAAATTTCAAATTTCCGGACGACTTTTTCGTATGCTGTATCCTTTCATATACCTCCTGCCTATCGAGGAATTAATGTACATACGAGTATGTGAAAGTTGCAGGGGATCAAGGAAATTGGTTACTCATGTTTTTTGTGTGTTTGTAGGGTTGTGCGTGTGTTCGTGTGTGTGAACAACTATTTTATGTCTTGACATTATTAATGCATGATTCCAATGTTAACAACAATTTTCAATTTGCTTAAACTTTCGATTCTTGCGGCGAACATGATTTGGGCGTAAGTGCAACATGCTCGCAATTAAAGATGGAAGCACCAAACCCAAACCCTCATTGCTTCTGGCAACTACAACTCCAGGCGGGTTTTATTTTAAAGATATCGTAAGTTTAAATTTAAGCGATATACAATAATGACCTTATCACGCCCTAGTCTCTATCAAAACCAATTTAAAATGCGCTCCAAATTTTCATTGTACTCTAATGACTCTGGGAACTGCCCTTTAGGACTGTTGTCTGACGACTGGCTCATACGCATTTCCGAGTGCGGCGCATGTCGTTCCCGTGTGACAACAATTCACCCTGGGCGCTTCCAGTCACAACCCTGCACATGGTGTCAGCAACGTGCTATATCTCGATGAGATCGTGTTTGTGTTTGGGTTCTGTGCCTGAGTCTGATGTGATAATCCGCAGGAATTAATAAATAAACCATTACCAAATAAACTAAAGTAAATCCAATGCATTTTGCAATAACATTGGTAGCGTGTGCCGACCCGGCTCCTTATTGTGTCAGCGCTTGTGGACCCTTATCAGTTGTGACTCATGCAGCCAGGACGCAGACTGACAGACGGGGTTTTGGTAGCTTTTCCATGGACATTGACGTTGACTTTTACTCAAATGACAGCAAATAAATAGGAAACAGCAACATGGTCGAGCGCCATTTCCACCTGCAAATAAATTAAAGCGAACGACTGTGCACGCAATTCTAACAAGGGCGGCAAATTTTTGAACCACTCTGCACGCACTTTGTAAATATGCAATACCAAATCGTACTCCCAATTGTCAGAGATCAAAAAATGACAATCAATTTAATGTGTTTTCACTTTAGCTATAGATACGTGTGTAGGAAAAGATAGATACAAAAGTATCTGCGCGTGTTGGTTGTGGTATGAAAATTACATTTGTGCGTGCAATGCTTTTCTATTGCCGCCAGCTCAACAATTTTTTGTCAATTAAACGAAAATAAATGAATAATTGATAGTTTCTGTAGCATGCTTTGGGGCGTAGCTACTCCTCTTTTACCATATTCATTTATTCATTCCATTTTCGTGCGATAGACAAGGCACACTAATTAAAGGGCAAATATCAAAGTGTAGAAAAATGTCATTTAAATATTTAAAATCGAGACGACTTTTCGGTCATGACCATGGCTAACCCTCTTTCCAGCGTTGCTCCTGACTTGGAGTGCAACTGCAACAACTACAGCAACAATGATGTTAATGACAGTGGCAAAAACATACGCACGGAGGCACGCACAGGCTAAGCATATAGAATAGATGCATACACACACACACATGCATAGTGAATGACAGGAAACGCTGACACACAGATACAATACAGTGAAGCATCAACAAATGGCGCCTGATTGCAAACAGAAAGAGCTTCGCCTGCACGATTGTGTGTTTGTCTGTTTGGTTGTTTGGTTGTTTGTTTGTCTAGCGTGTCGTCTGCCAGACGGCCAGACGGCCAGACAATCGCACTGCAAGTGAATGTACTCGTACTCGATTCGTAGTCCCACTCGAATGAGTAGAAGTGAGCGACTGACTGTATTCATTTGCATTTTTGCGACAAACATACAACATTTTGCCGCCATTAAAATCAAATTGCGATTTCGTGCAACCAACCGCCACCACCAGCCACCAGCCACCAGCCAGCCACCAGTCGACAGCTAACCCACTTGCGCCCACACCACTATTCTCCCCCTCTCTCTACTGTTACCATGGGCTGTGAGCAGTTGAAGCTTTATTATTTCTTTTATTCCTTTGCAATTTCAGCATTTTTATGATTAATAAAAATAAAAAAATAAAAGACTAAAATACACAAATGTAAATAGTCACAAAACCAATGACATACAACGAAAGGGAAATGTGCGGAAAAACTGACGCTACTTTTCTATCTGCTTGCACCACAGCACTCGACTCAACTCGACTCGACGCGACTCGTCAAATGCTGCCGACCTTCACATGGCCAAGGTTCGGTACAAGGGTTCCGGGTGCCCCATCTATTAAGCAGAGCACTTTCGCTTAATTTCTATTAGCTCTGCCGTTGCCCTTGCCAATGCCCGGTATCCGCGCTCCGTTGTCATTGCAGCTGGCACGCGGCCTCTACGGTTGCCTTGCCATCCCTGGTCGCAATGCATTTGGGGCTGTCTGTTTGTTTGCATTTCTCATGACACTCGACGTCAGTCAGGAATAATCGTCTACCTTCTCATTGGACCAGACTCCTCGTCTTATTTATATTTTTCCATCGCTTGGTTGGTTTTTGAGGTGGGAGACAATACATTATCCCAAAAGTATGCATCACGGCAACGCTTTTTCAGGTAACAGAGAGCAACTGAATGTAAACTTATAAATAAAAATAAATGGGCGTAGCCAACACACACAACCTGTTATCGTCATTCCGGTTTGTTTCTCTATATCGCTCCCATTGCACCGGTCGCTAACCCGTCAAACTTTTTGTTGATCCCATCCCACCCACAAATTTTTTTTGTTTTTCCCCTCCCAGTGCAGCTACTTTGCAGCGTTTAGACTTGCCAACATTAAATGCATCGAATTACATTTTCTATTAACCCAAGCGGGAAAGGTTGTGGTGTCGGGTTGGGATGGGGTTCCAAGCCCGCTTTGACGTTGCCATAGGGTATAAAAGCTGCAAGCAAAAAAAAAAAAAAAAACACCAGCACCAGAAACAGCACGAGATTTGAGACGCCCCTGGGTGTAGTACACTGCGGGTCCAGGCTACTTTGTGGCTCCGGCCTTGGGTGTATTCATAGTGGTGTACGTGCATATATGCATGGATGTATCTGAGTGTGTGCCATGAGAAAATGTTGCTCGTTTGTTTGCCGTTTGTTTAACAATTCGTTTTTTAACGCTTTTACGCTGTGATTCCCTTCTATTCCGTCGGCATTGTCGTGCAAGATGTTCTCCATGTTGTTCTATTTGTTGTCGTTGTCGTTGTAGTTGTCGTTGTCGTTGCCTTTCCCGGCACTGACATTGTTGTAAGGCGCCTTGGAAGTGCAGCAACATGCTGCTGCTGCTGCCTTGACTTGTCCTGGCCTGGCTTGGTGTGCACCCGCCGCTTTTTGATTGCATAAGTTTTTGTTTCGCCTTCGCTAAGAAGCCAAAGACGTCCTATTCCCGGTTTTAGCCCTTCAACCCAACTACCGTGCTAAAGTTATGAAAAGTTTTTGTCGTTGTTTCGTCGTATTCCTTGCGTTTTAATTTTCCTTCTTTTTTCCAGGTATTTGCCTTCTCTTTAAGCGCACATTAATCAAAGTTTTTTGAAAGTCGTTTTTAGTTCAGTCAAAGTTTCAGCGCCTTTATAAGGCAATCGTGGAGTTTGTGTTTTTGTGAGCCCAACCATGACATTGCATGGCAGTACAGGTGTGCGGGCCAAATCTAGCAGAGCAATGTCTGGCCCTTGTCCAAGGCATTTCATAATAGCTGCAGGGTGCAGCTTAAGTTCACCCCGCTTTGGTTCTCCGGCCGCAAGTTGTACAAAGCAACCGCAAATTGTCTTGACTGCAAACGCAAGCTGCAAGTGCCAAAAGAAAGTCACTCCCACAGATACAGAGGTAAATGCTTAAACATAAAGTCTTCCAAAAATGCCAAAGTTTTTGAAGACTTGTGGTCAGCTGTAAAATGCGGTGAAATGCTCTCTCTTTTACCCCCTCATCCTCGTTTCAGTCAAGTTCAAGATCCAAGTCCAAGCGTGTGGTCGTAAATAAATACAAGTGCACGCCGAAAGTATGTTGAAAGTATCTTGCAGTTTGAAGGTTAACACAAAGCCACACAAACATAAACACAAATACATACACACCCACACCCACATACACATACACAATCCTAAGCTGCTGAGCTACTATGGATACTGTCTAATTGTCTTCAGATGCCCTCGAGCCTAGACAAGTTTGTCCGCCGACCAAACTCAGTGACTTATGTCTGCCACAAAGCCTCAAGCTAGGTTTTTTTTTTTCATCTCTCTTCTTGTGATTTTTTATACCCTATGCGTAAGCTATTAGGGGTACTATCGACACACCGATATATTTCTAGCGATATTGGAGCATATTACCAACGACATTTTCATGACTCGCCTAATTTCTTTATCGCCATTAATTACGACTGACAAGTCTTCAGCAGTTTGCCACGGATATGAATTTAGTAATTTCGGAAGTACATCAAATTTTGGTGTTTATTTTAGTGGCGACATGTCGCCAATTTGCCATTGGCCCAACTGGAGGGATAATGCATACCATATAGTCACTTTTTAGAAATGTATCAACTTCTCTTGAAATTCTTAATATTGCTCGCAAAGATGCGACCATATGGTTGACAGTACCTTTCAAAATGATACGAGCTTCGTCGCTAAAGATGAGTCTCAACAAAAATTCTGGATCAGTTTGAGAATTTCTTCAATAGTATTACAGTGTTCTTGAATAATTTTTACGTGGTCAATCGAATTTAACTCCTTAATGAAAAATGCCAAGCTCTTAAAGCACAAAATAAGAATAGAAGATGTTAGAAAACAGATATGTCGTTCTTTTACAAATGAAGTTGATGAGCCAGAGAGATCGGAACATATAACCTTAATGAAACTTGTAGTCGATATTTTGAAAGCAATTTCGATTTTAATTTTGAGATCAGTAAGATACCAAATTCAAGTGTCCTAAAGTTCCGCAACAAGGCCATATGATCTTTTACTTGTAAGGTAACTTTGTCATAGTTACATCATTTTCTTTTGAGATACAATGTTGAATTTAATTTTGTGCTTGTAAATTTCTGTCTTAGGCAAACACGCGATGGCTACGGCGACAAAGATGGGGAACAAGCTTAAATTTGTAGCTAGACAGAAGGTACACAGAAGACACTGCAGATACACTTTTAGTAGAATATGCAATTACAAGCATATGCATAAATAATAACGCACGAAAATGCTTTAAAATGAGAGTATCTGTCTGGCTGGCTGGTTGTCTGGCTGTCTGGCTGGCTGCCTTGTCGCCTGGTCGGTCTTCTGGTCGCCTGGTTCCTTCGCCGCATCCTTTAAATTGCTGCATAAGCGGGCTGCATTTTCAACGTCTGGCCTTTCATTTCTATTTTTCCTGTCTTTTTTTTTTTTTGTTTTTTTGTGCACTTCAAGCTTGAATGTGTCTGCAGTTACCCTTGAAAACGTTGCTGTTGCTTTTGTTGTTGCTGGCGCATTGCGTTGCAGTCGCACACAGATACACACAGACACACACACAGATACCACACAGCCAGCGAGCGTGCAAATGAGTTCAATACACTTGCAAAAAGCAGCATAAACATAAACATTACTGGGAATTTTCTTGGGAATTTCCTTTGTTTGTGTGCTCTCCTCTCGCGCATGCGCTCTCTCTGCAACCTGCTTTCACTCACTCTTCCTTACGCTCTTTCTACTCCACAGATTCTAACGAATAAGACCAAACAATTCGAACCTGCTGGATTCGTCGTGCCCGAATAACTGTTTATTTAACACAGTTAATCGTGAGCCAACATTTCAGTTCGTCTCTACAGCTCGTGCCGTGCGGTCAGCGTCAGAACGGCAGACACTCAGTCCGTCAGCTATTAAGTGAGTGATTGGAGTCTCTTAATTAAGGAAACGAACAGAAAAAAACCTTTTCTCTTTATAATATTCTCAAAAAAAAACTAAGTGTTAAACAATGTGACCGCGAATAATATTAAATGCAGTAAGGAACCCAACTTAAAATAAACAAATTCCGATTTGGGTCTATTATATTCAATGTCACTCAACATAAAGCATCGTCCTCCTTACGCGATTTCAGTAAGAGCTCCACAATTGTTGCGTTAGCCCGAACGCGCTCTATTTATCCGTGAGTGAACCAGTGCATGTGCCTGTGAGTGCGTGGTCTGAGCCCATCCAGCATCGACATGTGCCCCATGGCAAACTTGCGCCTTGGCGCACTTAAGGCTTTGCTGCTCGTACTGAGCTTGCAAATAATTTATATGGATTATGCTCGTGCGGATTATGAGAACACTTGGAATTTATATTATGAGCCGCCATGCTGCTCAGGAACAGCTGCTGGCCATCATTTGCGGCATCACAAAGGTAAGTGCCAGTTTGTCCTTGCTTATTACATGAACAAAGTCCTTGTGTTGGAATTTCGTCGAAATTATTCAAAGTTATGAAATGTTCAAAGATTAACCCTGTACCTGAACGGCAGTAGTTCATGTTCCATTTTATTTGAAAACGAACCAAATCTATAATATGGTATGTAAGAACTTAAAAGAACAGATGTCTTTATCTTAGAGAGCTGAACAAGAATAAACCTTGCCAAACAAAGCATTTCTACTTATATAGTTTAGTTTATTTAGTTTCTATTAATCCTATCAGTATAGGTACTAATCATTTGAGGGAAAGAGTAAAAAATAAAATATTTTTTATGAGATCAGTTTATGCAACGTTCCTCTTCCGCATGCAGGGTAGAGACTCAAAGTCCAATGGCTTCAAAGATTCTCATGTTTATCTGGACTATAAAGCATATAAGATAGCCACACCAACAGTCGGGTAAATCGAAATCGAAGCTTAGTAACTAAGTCAACAGTTTTAATGGCGCTAACTCCCAAGAGCTGATCAAAGTTTAAGATTACCCAAAAAGAATTTGTCCATTTTGTTACACATAGATGTCTTTGTGTAGGAGTGAGTGTGTGAGTATGTATATACCAATGTCCTGAATATTCTTGTAAGTATTTTGTTGTCCACTTTTCGCTAAGAAATAATTTTCACTATAAGCGGATTTGCTTTTGTTGGCCAACATTTCAAGATTGTCCCATGTTCTCAACGTCTTAAACTTGACGCCGGTTCTGCCCGAATTCGACTCGTTCTTTTTGTCTGCGACTCTCATTGATTTGCCATTTCGCTTCACTTCCGCTGCAAGTCTGACTCTGGCAAAGTCTACAAGTTCGACGGGGTACGAAGGGGCGGCAACCGATTGCTTTATCCTTTCGCTATTTGGCTATTGTAGTAATGCTTTACCCCAACCTAGTGTGCCTTTTGTTATGCTTTGTTTTATTTCATTGGCAAGATATTTCTCATGCTCCATACCCACATACAGGTCCTGGTCCTGTATACATATTATTGAGCGAAACTTATAGACTCAGTCGCGCGCAGCAGCCTGTGCTTCCTGCCATGGATCCCGGATTCCTATTCCGCACACCTCCCCTCACTCAAGCACTTAAGAGCAAAATTAAAAAGTTTTGCGATTTGTGCATTTCCCTTTTTTCTTCAGTTGTTATTCTTGTTGTTCCTCTTTTCTATTTTGTTTAATTGCAGTTGGCCCCTTGCGCCACTTTTGGCCAGCTGCCTATTAGGGGTTTAATTAGTTTTCAAGTGTTCTTTTCTCAATTTTCCTTTTTCGTTTTTTTTTTTTTTCACTGGACCTTAGGTCGACGCAACTGAGATTTGTATAGTCAATTGGTTAAAACTATTGACTTGAGCAGAAAGGATTGGCTGCGAATTTAAAAGAGATACGAGAGATAACATTATGTTGAAGAGATTGATTATTGATGCAAGAGATACAAATTTTGATTGGTCTGCAGAAGATGTTCGGTAGTGTTTTTTTTAGTGCTTTTATTCAATTCGCGTGGGAAGGCGGTCAGACACGAGAACAGTCTCAATGGGAAAATGTGGTTTACCTGGTTTTATATCTTTTATAATTGCATACAAATATACAAATTGGTACTGATCCATTTTGCATAAAGGAACTCTTCGGGTTAAAAATCATTGTTTGTATTTCTCTGCATAATTTTCCGTTGATCGTTTTGATCTCTTTAAAGGAGACAGCCAATTGTATACCCATTTTTATAGCCTGTGCTTTGAGTAAAAATGGGAGTGTTGGCGGACCCCAAGTGCTTTTTAACAAAATGCTTATCATTATCTCGGTTACCGATGCCCCTCTGTCCGTCCGCACGTCCGTCCGTCTGTATGAACATCTACATCTCGGAGACTATAAGAGCTAGAGATACAAAACTGTACCACCTGACGAGCATATTTCCGAAAAAATGAAGATTGTTGAATCATGTCAATAACTTCCCCCGTTCCCCGTTTAGCCAAACCATTTAGTATTTTGATCTGGCAGAGCGATAAGCCATGAACTAATGCATTCGAATGTCAAAAATTAACAAAATGGTACAAATACAACAAAAGTTATAGCCATAATTGTTCAAATTCTACCTTCCCTTACCAATAAGCTGCGTCAATATTTGACTCTACGTTACTATGGTATTAAGCGACCAGAATCAAAAATCCACATCTAAATGCTATCGATGCGGACCCCATACCCCCTGCAATCGATTTACCGTGTTTTCTGCTATATCCCTCAACATACAAACTTGATATTTACCCCATATACTTTAAAATGATTTTTTGGCGTAACTCTCGGTTTTCATCAAAATCGGTACTAATTTGAAAAACTAAATATATATAAAGGCTATTCAATAAGAGCGCTTGAAAAGTTTTTTTTAAATAAAACAAAAACGGATTTGGATTTCAATGAAATTCTTTATTCCTGCGAAAGTGCATTCGACGCCAATATGTATGGAACTCGATTTATTTTGCATGGCCACCACGGGCACGCTTGCAGAAGTCCAGACGCTGAACCCAATTTTCGACAGTTTTCAAGCATAAATCGGACGATACTGCTGCAATTTCACGTTCCATATTCCTACGAAGTTCATCTTGGTGGCATTGACCATAGACTTGACGTAGCCCCACAGGAAATAATCTAACGGCGTCAAATCGCACGACCGAGGCGGCCAATTGACTGGGCCATTTCGTGAGATAAGACGTTCACCAAACTTGGTTTTCAATAAATGGATTGTGACATTCGCTGTGTGGCTTGTGGCGCCGTCCTGATTATCCACGTATTGTCCAAGTCCATACCATCCATTTCCAGAGATATTCCGTTATTATTGAGCGGTAACGATTCCTATTCACAGTAACGTGCCTGTTTTGATCATCACCGAAGAAGTACGGCCCCGCCAGCGGCGTACCCATAAACCACACCAAACCGTAATTTTTTCGGGATGCAATGGTGACTCATAGAGTACGTGTGGCTTGCTGTTTGATCAATGACGCATACTTTGCAGCCAGAAGTGAGCCTCATCGCTGAAGATGATTTTTCGATGAAAGTCCGAACCATTTTCAAGATGTTGCTCAGCCCAATTCACGAACATACGACGCTTCTGGTGGTCAACCGGCTTCAGTTCTTGCGTCAATTAGATCTTGTAAGGATGTAGGCCAAGATCTTTGTGCAAAATTCGCCACAGTGACGTGTAAGAGCCTGATTTGGGCCTTCCTCAATTGATGCTCTAGCGGCAGCCATATTCTCGACACTGCGGGCACTTTTTTGTCTCACTGGCACGGGAACATTTTGTACTGTGCCTATGTCTCAAATTTTTCCACTAGATGCTCAATTGTTGATCCAGCCGGACAATTATGACGACCATAAATTGGACGTAGCGCTCTTAAAGTTGAAACCACTGACTCCGAATTTCGGTAGTTTATTTTAATATTTTTGACTCTTTGTTGGATCGTATATCTTCCCATGATAAAATGGCAAACCTTACTAAAGAGAAATGTTAAGAGAACGGGGAAAAATATGACGTCGTTTGCTGTCCTTATCGGTCTACTTTTGTAGCGTCAAAGAAACAAAGTTCCAATTGGAAAATTCCTAGAGGGAATATGCAGGAATACATTTTTTTCGAGAAAAAAGGCACAGGGTTGTACACTGTGGTGGACTGCCTCGACTGTATTGCTTTTTTTTTGTACCTGATATTTTAATTTCCTGTAAATGTCCAGACGAAATTTCGATTGTGTAATTCCACTTTCCAGAAAATATTATATTAATTATAATGGCTAAAATTTTCACTATTCTTAATCAATTTTCCTCAAACGAATAATACGATACGAAAGATCTTTTATAAAAACAGATTTATAGAACCCTTCATTTTGTGGGTATAGTGTATTAATAAACTGCTCAGTATATATTACTTAATTCCCTTTATTTCCCTTACATATACATGCATACAGCTTTGTTCTGCTTGCATACAGGGTGTTTTTTTACTCGAAATTAAATCATAATAAAACAAAGAAATATATTTTTAATTAAGTTATTTGAAGTCTCTTGGGTCAATGATTCCGCCATCCCATAAAGCGCCCCAAACAATAATTTTCTATGGATGTAATGGAGTTTCGATAAAAGCTTGTGGATTATCCTCACACTAAAAACAGTTCGGTTTATTTACGTACCCAATCGATTAAAAATTAAACCAAACTCAACCAAAAAGCTACTTTCAGCTGTTAAATGGGATTGCCAGATAAAGCCGTATTGCAACTCAAAGTTGTGAACCTCTAAAAAAAACACGCTATACATACATGTATTTGCGGTGTATCCTACGATGTATGGCAAAAACCCATTTACACTGAGTTGCTAAAGTTTTTGCTCGGTGTTGTTGAATTGTTCGAAAGAGCGGAGTCTACAAGCGGAACTCAGTTCATTTGCAGCAGTAAATAAAAAGTTGTCCGCAAAAGTTTTTAATTTTTATGTTAACACATGCACATATATACTATATATATATACTACTCACTGACACTTACATAGGGTTGAGCACATGTTTGCGTAGAATTATGGATCCTTTGCTATGTGTTGTTCCGTTTTGTACGGTCCATGCTGACCGTATGAAGTTTTTGTTGCAGACGCTTTTGTTTTGGCCTTTGGCTAAAATTATATTGAAATTTATTTATTATGACAACCGTATATTTTGAAACGACATTTATAAAGTTGTTTTTTCATTAATATGTCTGATTTCATACTTTCCTTTTTTATAGCGTATCTAAGGTAGTGCAAGGTGCTTATGACTTCCAATTGGTAAATTTAATTTGGAGAAATGTTGGCTTTATATAGTTACATAATTATCAAATTATCAAATCCGATATATTGCTTACGAACTCCAAAAGATATTCCCTTGCCAAATTAGGTTGCGATTTTTTATAAATACGCTCATATGGGACCTATATGATAGAGTCAAACTATTTTTATACCCTGTACCGTATGGTCCAAGGGTATATTAAGTTTGTGCAAGCCGAAAATGTATGTAACATATAGAAGGAGACGTCGGAGACATCCCAAAGTTACCTAAAATATGATCAGGGTGAATAGAGAAGTCGATATACCCATGTCCGTCTGTCCGTCTGTCCGTCCGTCCGTCTGTCCGTCCGTCCGTCCGTCCGTCCGTCCGTCCGTGTGAACGCCTAGATCTCAGAGATGGTAAGAGCTAGAGTTACCAAACTTTCACATTAGATCCCATATTATTCCATAGGAGGCAAGTTTATTTTATTTTTTTGATATCGGGGTTAAATTATATAGCTCCCATAGGGGTGTTTGAGACGACCTCGACAAAAAAAAAGCGTTTTAGATGAATAATTCGTTTGTTTATAAAGATATCGTAACCAAATTTGGTATTCGAAAGTTTTTTATAGTTCCCAATCACTGTACCAAATTTGATCGAAATCGGTTGACTATATCATATAGCTCCCATAGGACCGATCGGCCAAAATAACTTTTTTAAAGAAAAATTCGCTATATTTCGTTTTTTAATTAAGATATCGTAACCAGATTTGGTGTTTGGAAATTTTGTAGACCACTTAAGCAATGTGCCAAATTTGAACAAAATCGGTTGACTATATCATATAGCTCCCATAGGTCCGATCTTCCAAAAAATCGATTTTTTAACAAAATTTGTTGTGTTTCGTTTGTTTGTTAGGATATTGGGACCAAATTTGACATTCGTGAGTATTTTATAGTTTCTAAGCACTGTACTAAATTTAATCCAAATCGTTTGACTAGATCATATAGCTCCCATAGGACCAATCGGTCCAAAAACACGTTTTTTATACAAAATTCGATGTGTTTTGTTTGTTTGTAAAGATATTTAAAATAAATTTGGCATTCATATCTTTTTTAAGGTATTTAGGCACTGTGTCAAATTTTATTGAAATCGGTTGACTATATCATATAGCTCCCATAGGAACGATCAGTCAAAAAAAAAATGTTGGCTTAAAAATTCTTCTGTTTTTGGTTTTTTGTGCAGAAATCAGACTTTATTACAAGCTAGTGGTACAGGGTATCCTAAAGTCGTCCGCGCCCGACTTTACGTCCGCCATTTTTTTTTTAAATTTGGTACAGTTCAAGGAATCTTTAAAAACTTCCGAATGCCAAACTTGGTTACGATATATTCATAAACAAACGAACTATCAATCTAAAACTTTTGGTTTTTTTTTGAGGTCATCTGAGACACCCCGATATAAATGTGTCTCCTATAATAAGGGATCCAATCTGAAAGTTTACTTGCTCTAGCTCTTACCATCTCCGAACAAACATTATAACCAAAAAACAATCAAAACTCAAAAAGAAGATCACAGTAAATTACAAAAGCCACTGAGATTTCCTCACGGAGAACTCTTTTTGCGGTTGGCCCTTATTTGAACAGGTCCTGCATATCATCTGGCCGAAAAGCAAAAGCGAAATAGTAAAAAGGACTTCTTAAGGAAAAAGGAAAAGAATGAACTTAATAAAGGTGCGCAAAGGTGGGTGAAAAAAAAGCAACAAAGTGAAGCATAAAAAAAAATCAAATGTTTGCGTTGTTAATTAAAGAAAAACAAGCAAAAGTTTAATGGCGAATATTAGCACGACGCAATCCTACCCCTACCAATCCTATACCGCTCTCCCTAACCCTTAATGCTGGCTGGCAGCACCGAATTTGTGGACTTTGGTAAATAGACCGAAAAAATTGGGTAAAAATACATGCACATAGGAAAAACTCGCAAACACTTTTTCCGAAAAATTTCTATTCTACGTAGTCTTTGAGTTGGGGGTTCTTTTATTTCATCTACTCACGCAACTTTGCAATACACATAAAAAGGAGAGTTGAGTGGTGGAGAGAGACGAAAAACGAACATAAAAGTGTGTAGACAAATGTTTATAGAAAACTTTAAGAATTTTGGCATTTAGCGCCCGTTCGACGTCACAAAAACAAAGCTGGAAAAGTTTTTGGTTAGAAAAGTCAAAAGTTTTCTTTCTTTTTCTCTTAAGCATGTGCAAAGTGCCTTCATTTCGAAGTTAATATTACTTGATTTCTGTCGGCAATTTAGCTCCGATTGAGAATTTGAGTAATCGATGTGTCAAAACTTGCTAGCTTTAAGGAATCAAATTCTCAAATGCAACACTTTAATAATAGAATTCAATTCATGAAATTGTTTTTGGGTTTCGTTAGCTTAAATGCAATATATGGCTTAAAGCCTCCAACGAGTTATCGCAGATTCAAACACACATACACACATACAATACAAAAGCTACAATACCAGGCAATTGAATTTGACGATTTGCCCACGCAGAAAGCAACAACAACACCAACAACAACAACAACAACAGTTGCTACACGGTGCAATTTATGTGAACGCCTTAAAGTAGGCAACACTAAACGTTCATTCAACAAAAGCGTATAAAATCAATACACCCCCGCCACCACCCTCACATGTGACCATGTGCGCTTATGTGTGTGTGTGTGTGTGTGTGTGTGTGTGTTACACATACGTGTGTATGTATGTATGGTTGCTAGGATACGTTTTAGAGGCTGTCGATATTAAAGGCATACGGTTTACGGTAACGGCATGTCGGCATTGACGGAAATCTGTACGCCATTTTGTTTGACATTGTTGCGCTTTTATGTGGGCTGTAAATCGTTGGTCTTGACAAACTGTAGCTTATTGTATTTACTTTTTATTCGCTGCTTTGAGTCCTTTGTTTGTTTATTTAGTTTTTTTTGGTTTAGCAGAAATTCCCAAGAGCAAGGTTGCTGACCCAGTTTTCAGTTGCAGTTCGGGACTGGAAGCAACAGACTTCCATTCACTTAAATGCAATAATTATCGAATGCCAGAACCAGAGACTTTTTATTCTCCATTAAGAAAATGCATGATTATGAGCCCATCCTAACCAACTTATCCGTCATCGGTCGAGGGACAGTGTAAATTATATTCGGGATCATCCTACCTTAACCACGTCCCACTTGCTCAAGTTGTTTTAGGTTTGTTAACAGTCGAAAGCCAAAGCCACAAGTACAAGTGTTTGTTGGACCAACACAGACGGACATATTATATAGCACGAGAGAGGAGGAGAACGCGCAAAGATATATCCAGAACCGCAAAACGTAATATATCTTCATGCACAGGCACGTTCGCAGAGTTTCATCCAAGCCCAGGCATTTGCGATTCGGAGCAACTACTTACTACTCGCACTTAGCATTACATGTGGCATACATTTTGGGGCACCTCAATGCCTATGATACCCATACCCAGACATACGCACACACACATACCCAAACTTAAGTGCGGTTTCAATGTTGCCAAAGCAGAGCTCTGTCTGTGTGTTAGTGTATCTGCATACCCTAGGTACATCTGTATGTGTTTATGAATGTAGTAAGTTATTGGAGCCTAGCAATAATATGCCCTAAATGACAGTTGCCAAAACAGACCCTGTGGGTGTTGGAGTGGCGTCAAGGATGACACAGACAACACTTGTTGGAAACCAAGACCACGTTAATGACTACAAATTAATTAAACCCAAAATGTCTGTGGCACAAATTTTATTCCTTGAGTTTATTCCAGTACTTTCAGCTCTGTTTAAACACCCCTTAATAAAAAGGTAAGCTTTAAATAATTTACAAAATGTGGGACTCTAAGACATCTGCCAGATAAAGGACAATGTTAGGACATAAGTAATAAATATAGCTACCTAGCACTTGGTTCTTAACTTATCTATGAGAGGATCAGTTCGAATTCGACAAAAATCTTTTTAACAATAATATTATATACTAAAATGTACAAATTCTCTTAAAGATAAAGTTCTTTTAAATATCTGTTGACTAAATCATTTTGATAACCTACACTTATTATCTATACAGTTCCAAAATATTCGGCCATGCAACCGAACAATTTCTATTCGGTTTCGTTTTTTCATGCTCCGGAAAACGAATTTTTGTAGTTTGGTATTTCCATTTTAAGGCCGATCGTGCCTTTCTATCGCTTATTCCCAACCGGAACGTGACACTTTTTCGTGCGTGCCAATGTCCATCGATTTATAAGAACGATTTATCAAGTAAATTAAAAAAATTAATTCAATATAAAATTTAATTTAAATTCGTTTTTCTACTTTTATAATATACAGGGTCCGGCAATCGAAGTGTAACCAATTAAAAAGGCCATAAATTCATTTTGGAAAATTACCTTTACTCAATTCAAGGTACAAAATGTGTAAAAATAATACGAAATTTAGAAACAATTTACTTTCGCTCAATATGGCCACCTTTTGCCTTCACTATGGCCTTGAGACGGTTCAAAAATGAATCGCAAGCTGCCCGAATGTGACTTGCAGGTATTTTGGCCCACTCGTGGACAATGGCTTTTTTCAGCGCCTCGAGACTGTTGTAACCTTGCTCTCCAAAATGGCCCAAAGAGAATAATCCATCGGATTCGCGTCTGGTTAATTCGAGAGCCATTGTGTGGACGTTATGAAGTTCGGAACGTTGTTTTTCAGCCATTCTTGGTTCACTCGAGCTTTGTGAGACGGTGCCGAGTCCTGCCACCGAAATGTTTGTCTGCCCACGGCTTCAAAGCTACCTCCAGAATACTTTCCCGATAATATTGCGCATTAACCTTGACGCCAGGCTCGATGAAAACGATTGGAGAGCGCCCATCTGCGGTTACAGCGGCCCAAACCATTATCTGTGGCGGGTGCTGCCTCCTGGTAGCCAATCGATGACTCAAATTCTCGTATGAACGGTCCCTCAAGTAAACCCTATCGTTTTGAGAGTTTACGAATTGCTCAATTGTAAAAATTTTCTCGTCAGAAAACACAATGTTCGGCAATTGACCGCTTTCGGCCAAGCGAAGCAACTCCTTCGCTCTCTCAAGTCTGACTTGTTGCTGCTTCGGTGTGAGATCATGTGCCTTTTGGATCTTGTAAGGCTTGACCTTGAGATCATTTTTCAGTATGCGACGGATGCTACGGTCAGATATTTTCAGTTCTTTCGCCATTTGATTGGCACTTCGTCGGGAATTTCGCTCAAGTCGCTTCTTCACTTTTTGAACCATCTCACATGACGTTGCAGTCTTTTGATGACCACCTCCATGACGTTTTGCGATGCTACCAGTATCAATGTAACGAGTTATGGTGCGATAAACGAAAACTTTATTTACTTTAAGGTGTTCGAGCTCACGAACAATCGCTGGTTGTGATTTTCCAGCTAAATATAATGCAACTACACTATTACGTTTGAAATCCATTACTGATTTTTTTTTCGCGTTTACCCACGGCAAAATGCTTTCGTGCGCTTGTAAACAATACTCTAAACTGTCATTTAGCTAACTTACAGACAGCTGATGCCCGTGCGTCAGCTGCGCGGTCCCGAGCGGTCTGAATTTGGTTACACTTCGAGTGGACCCTGTAATATAATTATAATCACAAGACCCTGCTTAGGAAAAAAAGGCAATATAATACAAAATCTGTGGTATGTTTCAGGTGTACAACAGATGGCCGGTCGTGCCGATATCCTTATATAAGTCAATCGACTATATTTACTTTGTTAAGTCTGCTTATAATTAAAAAAAAAAAATTAAAGTTGCCGTAATGTAAGCAATTTATATTAACCCGATTTTTCTACAAGATTCTATTGAAGCCTTTATAAGCTTGGCTCAATCGATAATAGAATCAAAGCTTATTAATTTGGTACAAGTTTGGGTCTGTCACGCCTCCTCCGTTATTTTAATATGACCTTAAAGTACAAACTTTTACACACGTTTCTGGGCACATTAAGTGAAATAAGTTCCGCTTCATTTAATTATTTTTTATTTATTTATTGCATTTATTTTAAACACGTTCAGCCAGATTTAATTAACCCAACATTGCCGCAGTGGTTTTTCAACCAGTGTCATCTGCCACTGAGCATTAACTTTCGTATTGGAGGCTGTCTCTGGACCAGTTGGAGTGGGCATGGTCAACTGTGTTCATTGACAGCTTTGACGTTGAAAGTGTTGGCTCTCCTAAGGGTTTTGCAACTTTAATTAAAAAGTTTAAACTTTAAAAAAGGAAATGAAAGCCAACTCTGAGTTCATATTTCAAATGTCCATCGTCACAGGGTGACACAGGTGACTTAATTTGCAACAAAATGCTTGCAAGCATAGTGGATAACTTTATAGCCAGCTCTCGTTTTGGGCCAAATATTTCATAAGCACGTCAACTACAATATATTCAAGTTCAAACAAATTGAGCATGGAACTTTAAGAGGGTCCCTTCTACAGCTCTACCCTCAGATATGAGTACACTCTTTGCACATAAATGCGATTTCGAGCACTTACCCAGAAGGACTGCAGCGTTGTAGTTCTTGTTCCTATGGTTGTTGCCGGGGGTAAGACATAGCTAAAAGTTCGGACATACATATTCTCCTCATAAAGTGGGTAAAGTTTGCACACATTTTGGCTGTTGTCAATTTAATTTTATTCCTCTTTTTGGGGTAAGTAGAACGCAGAACTATTCAGAGGCAAAGGCACGGTCAGCTCAGACATAGTTCCAACTATGTCGTCGACTGGTCGGTCATAATTCAAGGGTGGACTTTGGCATTGCAGCTGATGGAATTGTCTGGAGGCTGCGACCCCATACATGTTTTGGTAATTTAAAGCATATTGCAAAAGTTAAGTTTGGCTTAATATGGGAATTTTTAGAGGGAGCCGTATCTGCATTTGATGTTGTCTAGTAAATGGAATAATTACATCTTAAGGACATGTTATTGAGAGAGTGTGGTGGTGGTGGTGCTTATGTGTGAGTATCTATGTGTGTTAGTGCGGTCATGCATAGAAATGAGCTGTTAAATGGTAGATTGTTCTTGGACACTCGATACTATCGGGGCACCCAAATATTCACTAAAGTGAATATGGCTAGTTTCTTTACAATAAATACAATTCGATTTTGATCTTTAAATAATTATTAGCCACAAAGCCATTTTTAAGGACTATTTCAGAGGTTTTCAGCCCAATTGCTCCACCTGATCTCTTTGTAGTTAATGTAAATTACAAAAACAATTTAACACATTTTCTCTCATATAATCTTCGTTCTCTGAGATCATGATCAAAGCTAGAAAACTAGCTTACAAGATTGGCCATTTTTTTTTTTAATTTTCCTCACGTTTAAGAAAAGCTGTTTGATCACAATTGTAAAGAAAAATACTTTTATTAAACTAATCGTTTAGAAGTTTTCGTAGCAGTTTAAGGTCTTTTTTATGCTGGTTTTTTCAGAAATTATCTACCGTGAATTTGTTTTTGGGCCTCTAAATTTCAATGTAATTTAGTTATTATCTTTCATTCCTTTTCTCTGGACTCTTCGACTTAATAACAATAAATGGTATATGAATGTATACACAATATTTTTTTGATAACTAACCTCCCTCGGGGCAAAGACGACCAACAAAGCATAATCTTTACACGAAATTAACACATCATTTATCCGATAGTCTGGCAAATTTTTGTTCTACCACCATGGATGGAGTCGGTTATAATTGCCAGAGCACACAAACAAGCAAACAAACAACGAGGAAAACAAATAAAATATGACTAAACAACAAAGCAATTTCTTTATATATAATTAATGCCCGCTATTCAACGATTTCATCAAGCCAGGAAAAACAAATCCATAGGAATGGAATCAAAAGCAGTCGAAAAGAGTCAGAAGCATTCGCGTGGCATGTGGGCTTGAAAATTGTTCACACACGACAGCAACTCCTACAAATAGGCAATACAATTCCGAAATAAAGAACTCAGGCAACAATAATCGATTGAAACGTTTCATATTCCCCAAACGTGTATACACACACACACACACATGCTTACGTACTTGTGTAGTACACAGATAGAAGGACCTACTAGGACTGGGAAATAATGGACAATGGATGTTCTATAAAACAAAAGGCCGCAGCTCGCAGGAACCACCGAGCTCAATAATATTATTAAATAATGAATGAATCTGTACGTCTGCTCAAGAGTGGGCACAGCAGCGGCCATTTTGTTTGTTTACTGTGCAATCATTTATAATAAATATTAAACGTGGAACAAAGGAATTCACACACACACACACACACACACGCACACTCATTCATACTCACACACATACACACGTAGAACAAAAGCAAACGGAAAAAGTTATAAGCATTAATTTCATTAGGTTAAAGTTCTCAGGTTTTACTTGAGTACTGGAATTTAATATTAACTATGCAAAAGTTCGGCTATGACTTTAGTTTGCCCCGATTATTACTTATTAATACGTTGCGTATACGCAACGTTGCAGCAAAAAGCTGTTTAAGCAATAAAAACAAAATGAGTTGCACTATAAAAGTAATTTAAAATTATTTATCAACCCTTTAAGAGAATCAGAAATGTGGATCCAATGGCAAAAACAATAACTATTGAGGCATCAAATTTGAAGTCGAAATACGCACAATTAGAGTACCCCTAATTTTGAATAAGGGTTATGTCTTAGTATGTTGAACATCAACTGACACGATCTGGACAACAAGCACTTGGAATGTTATCGCAAGTCTGTCAGTTGACAGTGCTGAGCCCCTTCGTCGACGATTAGCTTATGGATTAAAGCTTGGAATAGCTTAAAGCTATTTTTTCAGATTTAGAAAAGCTTGCATAAGACAGTTTGGCATTACAAGATTATGTAAAGCCTGAGTTAAATACTTTTTGTCTTAATTTTGAAGTAATGATGAAAAGAGCACAAAGGTAATGAAAATACCCAAACAATTTTGAAAACAGTGGGTCAGATCGTAGCACTGTGTTCGCCCAGAAGATTATGAAGCTAAAGAAATTATCTAGATCACTTTCTTTTTTTCTCCTGATAATATTGACTTATCTCAGCAAGTACCCTGAAAGTTCATTCATCCCTTTGCATACATACAAAGGGGGCATGTGATGTCATTTCATAAAATTAAGTTGTTGTCGTAATTTTATACGCCTTGAAATGGAAATGGGTATAAAAAAAAAGTAAATATAAATCTCAAACTCGCATTTGACATTACAAATTTTTCATGCTAAAATTATGCACAAAGCATAAAACCGCATCCTGCGCTCCTCCATCCAAGTACTGTGGGGTGTGTGTGAGTGTGTGTGTACAGCGCACATTAAATTGCAATAACGCAGAAAAGTATGCAATAAAAATTTGCTAACGCGGATAATAAGATGGCTGCTGCGCATGCATAAAACCGCCAATTTTAAAATGAAAACTGCCCTGGTAACCTTATGTGGTACTGGAGGTTACTGCTGTTGCGGCTTCCTTTTCACCGCTCAATTTTCCGGTACGGCACCATCGAAAGCCGCACATATGGCCAATGTGCGGAAGACAGAAGGGCCCATGCCCATGGCGGAGTTGGATCACCTATGGCCAAAAGTGAAATTAAGCGGCTGCAATTATATTGCAAATTTCCTTGCTTGCGATTTGCCACAGTGTCGAACGAGAGGGTGTGCCAGTTGGAGTTTTTTTTCGTTTGTTTTTTCGCAGTGATAGAGTGAGGGGTGAGGGGTGAGAGGATGGTGTAGTCAGTAAGATATAGTGTACTTAGCAGGGCCATAACAAGGAATAACAACAGCCGGCAAGCCATCATAAAAGTTAAACACAAACTGCAGAAGCTAATTTGAGGGGTGTATTGTGTGTGTTGGGTTGTGCGAACGCCTGCAAGTATGCAATGTGATTTGAAATTCAAATTTTTGTGTAGCTCGCATAAATGCTGAATTGAGGTGTCTTCAAAAGCACACGGCTGCAGTGCTTAAAGAGTCGACGCTTCACTACCCTTCACCCTTGGCTTCTGCTAAGTTGCCGCAATGTTTTCTTTTATGTCTGCGGCTTCTGCCGGCTTCAGCTGAGCAACTGCAGCATTGGGACGTCACCCTAAGCGCCTTAATTTATGCACCCTTCTTAACGGCGACTACCATAAACGTCATATGGCTGTTGCTTGCTGTTATTGTTGCTATCGTTGTTATTGTTTCCATGTCTGTGCCATGTGAGTCCCAGTGTTGTTTTTTATTCATTTTTTTTTCTTTTTGTTGTTGTAGTATAGTGTATATATATATATTTGCACCATGACTCTGACCGTTGGACACAAGTGTCCAGTGGAACGTGTCGATTTGGTTGCTTTTGGTTTACCGATTGAGGTGAAACGGAAATGAGCTGCCGGAAATACCTGGTGAAGCTTCTTTGTACATATGTGTGTGTGTGTGTGTACTCTGCGGCGTTGTTTCTTATCGTACGGGGCGTATGAGCAATGCAAGTCTGCTAATTTCAAACCATTTTTGGTCGGTTGGTCGGTCGGTCGGTCTGTCACGTGACCAAGTCCGAAGAAGCACTATATAGTATATAGGATAGATAAATTGTAGGCCGTTTTGGCTTAAAGCTGTAGTCAGACTAAAGTTACTTTCCGATAGCTTGAGCCAAAAAGTATGTCACACACATGCCCAGGTGCCGCATGTTTAGTGTCGATGTCGAAGCGAGGTGCAAAGTTATGCGCATATGAAATGCTAAACTGAAAATCCCAAATGCTTGCAACACTCCTCGACAAGCTGGAGACGTGGACGGAGACGAAGGCGGCTCATGAGTATATAATGTGCGTGCTACAAAACGTTAGCATACTTTCAGGTGTAAATACATGCTTGGCACCGCCGCAAGTTGGCCCAAACTCAGGCACAACACAAGTTAAAGTTGCCTTTTGTCACGAAATAGATACGCCTTTATGAAGCATACGAATCACCTTTCCACACACTCCTCGTGTGTATATTCAGAAAAGGATAATCAAGCCTACAAGTGGGAAACGTGTCGAAACTTAAGAATATAGCTCGCTCTACTCTGCTGTGTTGCCAATCAACACCGCTTGGCACGACAATGCCTTGAGCTAAAATATATAGATTTCCGTTCCATTCAGGACTTGATCTTCTTTATCAATTTGTTGTTGTTGTTGCTGTTGTTGCTGTTGTTGTCGACATTGGTTCTTGTCCGTCCCCAAATTTGCTGACAGCGCACAGTGTGTCCCAGTTGATACAAAAGGTGTTTTGTGGTTTATCATCAAATAAGCATATTATTATTGTACATTGTCTGAATAAAGTGCGAAATCGAAGGTGGAAGGGTAGGGGTGGGGATAGCAACTAAGAAGTAGACACTTTTGACACAATCAGAACATTTAATGAGTAAGCAAGGATCCCATCTGGTTACACTTTAATATGGGCATGATTTATGATTTTTATGGATAGTTAACGACAAACCCAAAATGAAGAACTAGAAAATGAAAGATAAAAAAACCAAAAAATTGTTAATAAAATACTATTATGTTTTGTACTAAAGGAAAGGAAATCACTTCATGACACACCTTGTGGAAAAATGGGTGGATGGGCCACCCTTGCTTTGTTTGCTTTTTATGATGATTATTTTTCAACATTTTACGGTTTATATGAAATAAATCATATGGCATGCAATGCCATAAACAGCTGACCTGAAGTCCCTACGTCACGGCTGACGTTATACAATAATGCAATTACTTGGTACACAAAATAAAAGGATGCCATCGAAGTGGTAAATAATAAGTCTTCCGAAATCTACAGAAGACATTGCCACAAAGCAATATTTTGAATGCGATATTTTTGTTTTAAATTTATAGACTTGCGGAGTCATTTATTTATACTTAAGTGGCTGAAGGTTAGGCATCTCCACAATAAATCGATTCACTTTTTCGAAAATCGAATTATATCATGCCAAGTCCAATTATTCGCAAAAGGTAACACTTTTTTCGAAATACTATTTCAAAAATGTTTTTCTATTTGAAATGAATTTTCCAAAGGGCATCCCAAAACGTCGTTCATATCACCTCATCATCTGAGAGGCAACTTCGGGGTCGATTCCTTTAAAGGGGAAGTCCATAATATGTTGCGATGCATACAAGTTTGTTCCTCTGTGAAGGTCTTGAGACTTGTCAATCTATATTGATCTACACATGACTTTTGTTGCCACTGTTTTCTGACGGTTCTTAAAATATGTATTCGTCTACGGATAACATTTTGACGACAAACTTCTTGACAATATGGATTATTTGATCAGTATACATAATTTAATAAAAAATGCCTAATATTAGCCTAAGAGCTAACAGAGCTAGATTTATAAATGCATGAACAAGAAAAAAGGATCCGTAACATTAAATGGCACACCTAGTGTGACAGCCTAAAAAAAAGGCCATTTTTGGGAATTAATAAAAAAAAACTAGTGAATCCATCTATTTAAAATTTTGAGGGTATATTTATACATGTTTTGAGAATACACAGTAAAATTTTTGAAATAAAATATTGAATATTTTTGAAATGATACGCGATCTCCGGCGGCGCCAAAAAAAAAGGTCCTCCACTGCTGGAGTGATTGCAGCCTCTCCGTTGATAAAACCTAAAAAATTCTCGTTAAACTAAAACATATTGTCTGTACGATGAACCTCGGGCGAACAAAAAAATCGAAAATTGACAAAATGGCGGCATGTTGAAAAAAAAAGTTAAATTTTTCCCAAAATTTAGGTCGTTTTGGCCTGCCTGATCAGATCAAAAAACTGGAGGTTCGTCGTATGGAGAACTATATAGAGGAGATGAAAAAATTTGATAGCGATCGGATCATTTGTCTTCGAGTAATCACTCCAGCAAATTCGAATAATGCTGTTTCGAGAAAAACGCGTTTAAGGGGCACACCTAGTGTGACAACCTAAAAAAATGTCATTTTTGGGAATTAAAAAAAAAAACCTAGTGAATCCATCTATTTAAAATTTTGAGGGTATATTTATACATGCTTTAAGAATACACAGTAAAATTTTTGAAATTAAATATTAAATATTTTTTGTAATGACACGCGATCTCAGGTATATACCAACTATCTAACTGCCGAGCGGCTTCTCTTTTAAATGGCTGTAACTCAAAAACTATTTAAGATATCGAGATAAAATTTTAGGTATAACCTATCGAAATATGGGAAAAAAAATTGATTTTGAAAATTTCACACTAGGTGTGCCCCTTAACCACATTCTTTATGTCAAAATGGTTATCACAATCTCGAGAATTAATTAAGCTATGTCTAAGTCTCAGAAAACATAAGACCTGGAGTTCCAAAATGTTACAGGTAATCTTTATATGAATTGTTTTGAGTTAAGTTGAATTTCTATCATGATTATTAGGGAAAAAATATCGAGTCAATGCATTGAGTAAACCAACAAACTCAATACTGTGTCGATTCGATTCTCATAAGAACTCGTTTTTCAATATAATAGGGTTGTAGATAGACTTAGTTCTTAAATTTTTATTTTTTTTTTTGAACATGTCAAAATAATAATATCTTGTCTTTCAATTTTTACCTTCTTCAAGTTAGTTTATTATAGTAATTTTCTGCTAATCAAGCAAACTTTGGCACAAAACCGATACTAAAAGAATTGAAATCCAATCGTCGGATTAATTGAGAATCACAATGCCTAAATAAAATATTTAATTTATCGGTGTCGAAAGGTCCGATATTAATTATTCCGAATCGGTATTACACAAACCCAAGAGTTATGGTCTTTACATAACTATTCTAATCGATCTAGTGCCAAAACTTTTACATATACATATTTTACAGCCCTTTTTTATCTCAACTTTCAAACTCATATTTTAGAGAATGAAAATCTGCTTGAACAATGTATACACTAGGGTGGATGCGAAAGATTTTTAAAGCGACAGTAAGCCTGTAAGAATGTAACGATGTCATAATTTTAATTTTTTCGTTATTTTTTTTACCTATTTTCGTCTTTAAATTAAGGTTAGGAAACTTTTAAGGCAGTGGCGTTATAAAAATAGCGAGATGTTGCAAGAATGGTCACCCTAATGTATATGTTTATACTAAAAACAGAGTTATCAAGTTGACTCTTAGTTAATTTCTGTATCTTAAGTGATCCCGTTTAGATGGACCAACATCACAGCTCTAGTCTATGAGATATTCATACGAATTTTGTCCAATTAGATATATTGCTTGTTGTGAATTAATGCCGACATGGAATTAACCATTCCGCACACCCCCCTCACCCCTCCCACTCATTAAGTGCTTCTGCAGATTTCATAACTCTCCATAACTCGTTTACATTAAACAAATGCCGGTTACAATGTGGGTAATTAAACTTGCAAGCGATTCCAGAGTTTTATGTTTTTGTATTTATGTTCCCAACTCGCAGTGCAAATGCAGTTACAAACAACCAGCACACACACACACGCATACATACAGCTATGTATCTACCTTTTGTTGGTGTTGGTGTGTATCTTGTATCTTGTGTCTTCTTCGGTTCGTTCTAGCATTCATGCCTCGTCAGCGTTGCACACTTCACTTATTAAAGTTAAACATGCCACATCAACTGTAGTCTACGAGTAGCTCCAGTATCGCCTAGATACATTCTTTATATAAACTGCTCGAGTGTGTGTGTGTGTGTGTGTGTGCGTGTGTGTGTATGTTTCATATTGCTATTGCCCTCATTATGCCGGTTTCAGTTTGTTAACTTTAATAATGCGCTTTATTTATGGCAGTTAACTGGAGACCCAGTCGAGGAGAGACTTACTAGTAAAAAAATGAGCCAGTTTGGAAGTGGAGTATATTATATAATCGTACCCATTGTAGCAAAAGAAACCATTTTGCAGCATAACTTGTGGCGCATAATTGCAACATTAACGGCAGGTTAATGGCTCGCAACATTGCAATGTTGCCCCCAGCCTAGAATTGTAGATAAATGTCGGGTATTATGTGTTATAAAACATGTGGAGCTTAATGCTTCGAGCTTTGTTGGAGAGAAAACAGGTACAAGGACATGTTTAATGATTTTTATGGCAGAAAAAGAGTTTAAGCTCTTTAAGGAACTTGCTGTATGAACTAAAATTCTTTTTTTTTTTAATTATTTATGATTTTTAATTAAGGAACAAGTAAACAAGCACAAGCTGTTAAACCCACCCCTAGCACCACCCCAAGCAGTCGAGCCCACAAAATTCGTCAGGGGTCAGGGGTTCAACGCATTGTTGCTGTTGCAGTTGTAACATTCGTTTAGATGGAGTTGGCATAGTTATTGACATCACCAGCAGCCACCACCCAAATGATATGACTCCATTCCCACTGGCTTGTGCAGGGGGTTGGTCAATAAATTTAGTGCATGCACCAACAACCATATGCCATTTGTGGCATACGGAAAAGTTGTAGAAGCAGCAGGACAACCAACCAACTTACATACATTAAGTAATGCCTCACAAGTTTTCCTCGATGCATTAACATTTAAATGAGCTTATCTCTGTCTTGACATGAGCCTCGACGACGACGACAGCTAGTATAAATATTTATAGTTGGTCCCCCTAGAACACTAAAAAAAAGGCAAGCAAAGACTTGCCACATTTCCTGGTGCAAACTTTATGGCACGCATATGACCAGGACCCCCCCAATGAGGCAGACTGATTTATGTGTTTTTGAACTTTTTTGTGTAATTTAATTAATGACGGAAATAAGCTGCCACAATGCGCAAAGGGTATGACGGACCTTCGAAACTCGAGGCACTTACTACCTGGTGGAGGCGTACTCTTGACATGTACATAAGTTCATACCATAGCCGAAGATTAATTAGTTGTTGTAACGCAGTAGAGGTTGTATCTTGCTATGGACTGTAAAACAAATTGTTTGCCATTGCTCTGTAGGTACTTAAAGGCATAGCATAGGTACATACGTGTATGGGGGATTCGGGGTTTCGGGAGCTTTGGGAAATCAGAGTAAAGTGCTGCCCGCCAGGTCGATTAAAAGAGCATTTAATGCGGGCGTGGCGGTGCGAAACAAGAAATCTAGATATGGCACACTCAGGCATAGGCATTCCAAGTGACACACATAAATATCGACTATGCTGAAAATGAAAAATACGAGCAAGCTCTCGAAATGCTAAAAACGTGATGAGAGTTTTGCGGCAGCAAGGCGCACTGTGCCCGCCCCTGGGCCATCTATTGTTTGCCTTCTGTCAATGTCACGCGCATGCAAAGCACCAGAGACTACGAATACGAATCCGAATCCGAATACACGTACCCTGAGCGAAAGAGTGTGCAGTGTGTTGCAAAGTGTTGAATGTTGAGTGTGCAGTGTTGTTCAGTGCTGCAAGAAAAGCCAACTGTTGTCTAGGTTGGCCAACCAAGTAAGCACATTTTGCTCTTATTTCTGCTTTGCATACTTTACGGCTAGATAAGCAGCGGAATCACAGTCGGTGCAGCGTGACTGACTGCAGATAGCACAAATACAAACGCAAATAGTTACCTGCATATGTGTTCGTACGTACGTACATACGAAACCATACAAACACAGACGCAGTGACATATAACCCCAGGGATATAGCCAAAAATTTAGTGCGCTGTTAAAAATTCAAATCACCTAAAAATATGCAAGGGTTCTCCTTTTCCAGCGTTGCCACATAGTCGTAGTGCACATTTTTACTTTACTTTGTATGTGTGCGAGTATTTGTTTGGCATGCACGAAATATTCGTGCAAAACAACACACACACACCCACACACACACACACCTATCTGTGTGAGTCCTTTTGCCTGCCTTCTGCACACGTTTAGTTTTCATAAATTTACGCTATAAATATTTATGCTTGTGGTTTTTGAAATATGTAAAATCGGTAATTGGAAAATTTTTATCGTGCATTTTCCATAGCGTTGTCCCCACCACCACCACCGACTGTCTCTGTCTCCTCACCTCGTAGAATGTGCGTTTGGGACTATTGCAATTTAACAAGCAAGACCATGCAGGACCTTTCCTGATATTGAATACCAATTAAGGAATGTAATTAAAAGTGTTTGAAATTGCCAAACGGGTGCTCTGATTGCATATTAAAGTACAATTATTTTCCGTAATGACTAAATATATTTAATTTTTTTTTTAATTGCAGTAAAATTAAATAATTATTGAAAATATTGTGTTTTTATTTTACAAAATATTAAAGAGGGACAAAAACTATGCAATGCGTCCTTCCTGAAAATTTTGTATTAATTTTTTTATATCAATTATGAAGAAGTTTTAATAAGAAAACACTTTTGCAGAGACCATAAAAGCTAAAATTATTCATCAGAGAAATACCCGCATTTGATATATGCATCTTAAGTTTTTTGTATTATCGCGAAATCTGGCCACATTGTTTAGAAAGTTAATTTCGGAGCTTAACGCAAACCACAAATGCTGCTTGAAATTTTCAAAGTTACAATATTGTTGCTTTACTTTTGTCATAGAATTTTTGATTAAAATATTATAAAAAAAAAAGAAAACAAAAAGGTTAAAGAAAAACTCACCAATTTATTAACAACATGAATCAGCTACAGCTACGAGGATCTTCAATTCGCTATAACTGTGCTGTTTCGATTGTTCAATATATGCACGATACCGATCCGGCATTTTGAATATAGAGAATACCATATAATAATATACTGAATATTCAAAACCGATATTCTGGTTCTCGCTTAGTATCGGTTTCAGAGCGCTACAACAGTTTTTTTAAATAAAACAAAAACAATTTTGGATATCAATGAAATTCTTTATTCCTGTGAAAGTACATTCGATGCCATTATGTATGGAACTCGATTTCTTTCGCATGGCCAACACGGGCACGCTTGCAGAAGTCCAGACGCTGAACCCAATTTTCGACGGTTTTCAAGCATAGATCGGCCGATACTGCTGCAATTTCAGGTTCGATATTTCTACGAATCTATTGGGAGTATGCATTGAAATCCGCTGTTTGCCAATAGATGGAGCCACCGCTAAATTGGTGGGCAAAAAAGTATGGTTGAAAATGCCAGATGACAAGCTTAGGCATCTGTCAACAATCTCTCATCATTAGATTTGTGATTTTTAAGCGTCGTCATATAGTTATTTTCTTCGAAAAATGTCAGATTTTGAGCCAAATAAGCGTCATTTGCGGGAAGTTTTACTTTTCCTCTTTCATTCAAAGAAAACTGCGGCTGAAGCATGCCGATTGATAAGAGAAGTTTACGGCGATGCTGTTATTGGTGAAACAACGTGTCGTGATTGTTTTCGTCGTTTTAAAAGTGGTGATTTTAGCACCGAAGACAAGGAACACCCGGGCCAAGCGAAAAAGTTTGAAGACGAAGAATTGGAGGCTCTGCTCGATGAAGACCCGTGTCAAACCCAACAAGAACTTGCAGAATCATTGGCAGTCGATCAAGCAACCATTTCCAGACGCTTGAAAGCATTGGGAATGATCCAAAAGCAAGGAAATTGGGTGCCGTACGAATTGAAGCGGCGAGACATCGAACGCCGTTTTTTCACGTGTCAACAACTGCTCCAACGTCAAAAACGAAAGGGTTTTCTTCATCGTATCGTCACTGGCGATGAAAAGTGGATCCATTACGACAATCCCAAGCGCAAAAAGTCATATGGATACCCGGGCCATACCTCAAAATCGACGGCAAAGCCGAATATCCATAGAGGGGCATGGTCTACTATGAGCTGCTAAAACCGAATGAAACGATCACGGGGGACTTGTACCGACGACAATTGATGCGTTTGAGCCGCGCACTGAAGCAAAAACGGCCAGAATATGAGGAAAGGCACGACAAAGTTATTTTGCAGCACGACAATGCTCGACCACATGTTGCACAGCCCGTAAAAACTTACTTGGAAACGCTGAAATGGGATGTCTTACCCCACCCGCCGTATTCTCCAGATATTGCTCCTTCCGATTACTACTTGTCCCGATCCATGACAAATGCCCTGTCCGAGCAGCGGTTCACTTCTTATGAAGATACCAAAAAATGGGTCGATTCGTGGATTGCCTCAAAAGATGAAGCGTTCTTCCGAGCTGGTATTCGAAAATTGCCAGAAAGATGGGAAAAAGTAGTGGCTAGCGATGGACAACTTTGAATAAACAATTTGTATACATTTTTTTCACAATAAAGACTCAAATTTTGTAAAAAAACAGCGGATTTCAATGCATACTCCCAATACGAATCTACGAGTTCATCAATCGTCGCTGGCTTGGCGTAGACCATAGACTTGGCGTAGCCCCACAGGAAAAAGTCTAAGTAGAAGTGACTCATGGAGTAAGTGCGGATTGCTGCCGACTAATAACGCATATTTTGCTAATTGACGAAGCCATTCAGTCAGAAATGAGCCACATCGCCGAAGATAATTTTTCGATGAAACTCCGGATCAGTTACAAGTTGTTGCTCAGCTCAATTCACGAACATACGACGCTTCTAGTGGTGAAGCAGCTTCAGTTCTTGCGTCAATTTGATCTTGTAAGGATGTAGGCCAAGATCTTTTCGCAAAATTAGCCGCAACGACGCGTCGTGTGTGACTGATTTGGGTCTTCCTCAATTGATACACTAGCGGCAGCAATATTCTCGACAATACCGGCACTTTTTTGTCTCACTGGCACGTGAACATTTTGTACTGTGCCTGTGGATTCAAATTTTTCCACTAGGCGCTCTGATCTGGCAAGACAATTATGACGACCATAAATTGAACGTAGCGCTCTTAAAGTTGAGGCCACTGAATCCGAATTTCGGTAGTTAATTTTAATAATTTCGACTCGTTGTTGGATCGTATATCTTTCCATGATAAAATGGCAAGCCTTACTGAAGAGAAATGTCAAGAGAGCGGGAAAAAATATGGCGTCATTTGCTGTCCCTATCGGTCTACTTTTGTAGCGTCCCTATTGAAAAACCCGATGTATGTCTTTATATTTGACTGAATGATCCTGCATTTGTGTCTATGGACTAAGAATGTTCAAACATGCCACATTCATACTTGCATGATAGCAAAGTTCGTTAGAATTTGGGGTGCTCGACTCGAGCACATCTACACAATTTAAATTTTCTATTATTTCTTAAGTTGTGCGTTAATGTCGCGGAACCCTTTAATTTAAAGTATGAATACTCATTCGTATATTTAAATGTTTATGTTAATTTTGCAAGGTGCTCGATCGCAAGCGGAGAATTGTTGCATCTCAATAAAACATGTTTTAGCTCAACATCAAACTTGTTCGATTGCATTTTTGGCATACTCGAACATGCCCGATGCAGCTCTCTGATGTAGACCATATGAGCCATATAATTCAGAGCACTTTGATATTTTTGCAAAATATAGCGATTAAAGATCCTCTTTAATTTACTCCTTTTTTTAACGAAAAGTATATTTTTTTGTTGCCAATTGCAAATTATGCAATCAAAATCTTATAAAGGAAGCTATCAAAATTTTGCTGGCTATTTTTCGAAATGGCAAAAAGTACCAAAGGCACAAAGTAAGCATCGATAATGGCTCACCATCCAGTACACATGTGTACATAAACGGGTGTCATGTCTATGTCGACATTTTACTTAGGTCAAAGCACATACATTTTCCCAACAGTGAGGAAAATTCGTGAAAGACATAGGAAAGCTGAACGAAAAAGACGCATATTTTTCAGCATATTAAATAGTTCAAAGAGCGAAAGGAAACGTCAGGCTTGGATTCATCGGCCTCCACCTCGCACAAATGCATTTGACGTTCGTCTTTGAGATTTGCACAGAAAAAGGATGCCCAGGGTCGTGGCCACAGAATATTCGTGTTGGTATTTGTGCAAGGAGGGTCCGCTGGCAGTCCGTTGCAATAGCATGCATGTTGGATGGAGGCTGTCTACCCTGAACTCGGTTTTAGCTTCTCCGGAGTCGTCTGCTCCATGTCGACATCTCAATTTTTTAGCAGTCTTTTCATGCGCACATTTCTTTTCCTTTCGACTGCCATGACGCATGACGTAGGTGTCTAGACTTGCTAATGTTTCCTCTTGCAGCCTGCTTGCATTGCCGAATTCCGTACTCCGAGCTCCGAGCACTGCCTGCTGAGTCACAGGGCACGTCTCGCTTCCATTGCTTGACTTGGTAGTCGCTTGCTGACTTTCAAGATGAAGCCATAAAATTTTGTGCTGAATTATATAGTTTTTCCTGTATTATTGGTTTTGCTTTTGGATTTGCCTAGAGCGATTGGATTTACTTAAAGTTGTACATTTGATTGTTCTGTGTATAATTGAGTTATATCATTCATTTCTTTTTATTATCTACTATGTGTACTATGATCAAAATTATATTATCTCAAGCATTCTATACATTCGATGCAGCCTGAAATTGCCCCGAGGCAGACTATATATGATTGTATATATTTTTATTGCACTTGTTTAAATATTTACTTGAATCCCTTTAACCAAGTCGGCGCTCTCTCCTTTTTGTTGCTGGCTGCCTTGTGTCCTGTGTCCTGTAGCAGCCATTGACATACTTCTGCTAATGGCGGCAGCCAACTTGTAATATATTCCCACGCCGTTTCGTGCCGAGAGCGCATACAACTCATAGATACTCACTCATTCACCCATACACAGGAGCATTTCAAATAACACAATTGCACGTTTGTGTTTTTGGATTACAACATTGTCTTGACTGCCTTGTCTCCTCTCTGCGGTATCCCTGCGAGTGGTATGTGTGTGTGTTAGCCTTACATAAACTATGCCTGGATGTGGCTCAAGTGCTGTCAAGGAACACTGAGACCATTCAGTTGGTTCTCCGTCGTGAATGCCGGTTGTTGTGCTATCGGCTGCTTGGTGGCTCATGGCTGGTGGCTGGTGGCTTTTGCTTCGGCGTTTCTCTTTTTACGGCTTGGGCTTGTGTTCAGTTACATTGGCCTGGTCCCGTCATAAAATGGTATAAAAGCAAGTATGTAGTAGTAAAAGAATACATGAAAACAAAAAACGGAAAAAAGGAAAAGCGCAGCGCTAAAGAGTAGAACAGAAGAGAACACGGCTAGGAGCGGCACGGTGAAGTAAAATGAAGTCTAAAACTAAATCCCACATAAGGTGGAAACGTGCTCAACACAAATTCCAGGCGCTTATATGTCAGTCCTCGCTATAGCAACATGGCTAGGCGCGGATGCAGGCGCAGCTTGTTCACCTGACTGGATTTTTACTATGCGCCATCTATTTGTACAGCTTGTTATGTTGTTGTTACAAACACACTCACACACACACACACTTAAACTCCCTGACACATATTGTGGCAGTCTCTGCTCAAAGTTTATGTACTTGAACAAAGCGCACAGAACAAACTTGCCTCGGGCAGATCCAAATTTAAGTCCAAAGGCATACACTTTGCATATGCCCCAAGCCGCCCAGTTGCCCATCCCACTTGCAACAACCTCAACCTCACACAAAAACAGCACAAGCTTGCTCAACTGGAAGCTGTTAAAGCATTGAACACATATTTAAGCTGCACAGATAACAGACCGACCGAGTAGCCGAGTAACTGACTATGATAGGATAACCGTCCTGTGGAGGGACATTTGAAAATGGCAAGAATTTTATGCGACTGTTTCTTTTGGCAGATAAGCTTGATGTATGGAGAGTCACCGAGTCAGTTCAGGCTTTCCATAGAGATGCAGAGATGAATGCAACTGATTTAAGGAGCTTCAGAAAATAAATATAAGAACTCAATTAGAAAGGACGTAGGTAGTGAAGCTGAGTAGGGCAGAAAACCAAGTCTAATGGTCTCCGAGATAAAGTTGTTCAATGGAACAAATGGACATGACCATATCAACTTGACTTTTGCTAAATAAATATTTATTCTGCACGGGCGTCTTTCATAATCTTAATGAGCATTAAACTAAACGCTACAAACTGAACCAAGATCTCTGTAATAACCAGAAATGCTTAACTTTGAGTGAACTTTCTAGAGTAAATAATATAATCAGTATGTATTTGGCGCTTGTAAGTCGTTATCTGTTTTAGTTAAATAACAGCAAGAAATTTAAATGTACCAACGAATATAATTTAATGAACCGACGTTCAGGCAAGCCAAGTTGGAGTTGGTACCTCCAGTTGTCCTGCAAAATCCTGTAGCTACCAATTTATTTAATTTTGCCTTGACTATTGCTAGCTTTGTCTTTGCATTGTGCTCGGAATGTTGAAGTTCTCTGTCCTGCACATTTGTCTTAATAAAGTTGACATTTTCGTTTTTCTTCAACTACTTTTAAAGCACCTTTCGCCAGAGAACACATCCCCTCAGTTGACAGATGTCAACTAAGAACGTGGCGTATGCGTAATGTGCTAAAACTCAATCATTGTAAAATTAATGCCGTAAAAAATTATGCGCACTTAAAACGTAAGCATCCGAAACCGACGAAAACTGCGGCAACATTGATGTAGACTCAAATAATACTAAAAAGCTGAGTCAGTCTCTCATTCTCTCTCTCTCTCCATATCTATCTCTGCCAAAAGCAACAGGACGAAATAAGGAAGCAAATAGAAAACACAGTAAGTGGAATGCAAAGCAAAGATAAGGAAATTTTGGCTCTAACAAAAAAGGCGCAGAAGGAGGGTTGACTAAAGGTACCAATAAATTTAGCATGGTCTCCAAAAACTGGTAGCAAAACAAAACAGCTAAAAGTGATGCTTGAAAGAGCTTTAAAAATGAGACATTCCCCGTCCAAGCTTCTGGAGAATATGTGCAATCAGAACTTACTTTTTGCCTATATTCCAACTTTCCAACACCTCAGATAGAGGGTATAAAAAATTATTTCAAATGCAATGAAGAATCAATATGCAGGTGACAATGACAACTAAAAGAAAGAAATTAAGAAGACGCCATTTTGTGCTCCTGCTGATATTGAAGGAATCTTAGGGGGTCTCTGGGTTCAGCTTTACTATGTTACATACATCTGCACAAATTTACTATAAACGCCTTAACTAAAGTTACAGGGTATATGAATAAGATGGTCTATTTTTTATCAGACTGTCTAGGTTTACCTGCCAGCAACACTCCAGCTGGCCTCTGTCGACCACTTTGCCTCAAAGGTCTCTCATTTTGCCGTCCTGTTTTTTGCAAGTTGCTATGTTGACGGCCCGTTGCCAGTGGAAGTTAAGTATACGTAACGTAAACGCAAATTTAATGCTTGATAAATTCGCTTAAATGGATTTAAGTGCTTCACTTTTTCTTCATCTTCATCGTCATCTGCTTCTGCACTTACTTTGTATGGGGGTTTTGTGTGTGCCTTATCCGGAAAAGCAAAAAAGCTTTTCTGCCAGATAAATGAAAATCTTCTGCATTTTCAGCAACGGCTAAGTAGGCTTTTGTGTTTATTAAGGCCACTTATCGAATGTACACATTCAAGTGCATACTCTACCCTATCGGCCTTATGAACGCGATTTAAGGACCTTGGTCAATGGCCTCTTAATAGCTTGACCCATTTGCTATGAGCGAATGCAATTCCAAAATGATTCTTTATTATGTACAATTGTATATTTACTTGAAATATTTGAATTGCTTTAAACAAATATTACGCATACGCCTAGTCAATGCAATCAATTTGGATTGGCAGCTAGGCTGTATAATTAATGGGACATGTGCTACAGCTGGAAGACCTTATGACCCAGTTTATTGATGGTGCACAAAAGCAGACTATAAATTATATTCCACCTGAAACTACTTCACACATAAACAGAGATAGCTCAAGAATGTGGATGCTATTTGGACTCTTTTTGACGCCATTGAAAATGCACTTGCTGTTGGCTAATGAGACTTGTTGATGCAATCTGCCAAATACACTTCATTTCATCAGTTGTATCTAGAGTTGTATAAAACTAGATTTATGTGCTGACGCATCATAAAACTCAAATTTTTAAATGGTACTGACAAAAAAGGAAACATTGCTTTTAACCTTTAGCGATGGCATTCAATTTTATTTTTGGTTTCTATCTTTGGTCCAAATCGGCGATGGAAATCGCATTTAAAATTTACGACCTTCACATGCACACACGCACAAACACACTCAGACAATGGTAAAGATATACAGTTTTTATGGGCAATTAAATTCTATAAGCCATGGCAACTGGCTTTACTCAAAGTCTGTGTGGCACTTACTGTGTGTATCCTATAGATAGATGTGGCTGAACCACTTGTAGACTTGCCCCAAGTTGAATTAGACTTGGCTTATTTTTTATGTACTCCTCAATCTATTCGGGCGACTTCAATTGATGACCCAGAAAGAAATAGGTTTCATTTTGGTTATGTTGAATTCGGTGTTTAACAAATTTAGGTCATAATAAACAACAAAATCGAATTTTTTTTTATTATTTACATTTGATATTTGATTGATGTGTGGGCGCAATTCTACGAAAGACGAAAGTTTCAGAAAGAAAGCAAGCGAAACGGGAAGCAAAAAGGTCATCGAAAAAAAAACAAACGAGAAGAGAAAATGGAGGCAAAAACAAAATGGCAACTGAAAAATGACTCGAATAAAGGATGGGCAAATGGATTCAGTTCACTGGCAGTGCCAACTTTTGGCATTAAAGTGTGAAGTAATGAATATTAAAATGAAATTTGCAAGGACACTTCACACAAACACACGCACACACACAGCACACACACGCAGGCTCACGGATATCTTACATAGCCATGCAGAGAGTGTCGCAAGAAATCGAAGATGGACTGGCACGCCCAGTCCCAGTCACAACAACAGCGACGCACATTGACAGAGAGCAAATATTTTGACAGCTGTCAGTTGAAGAAAATGATTTCGCCATTTTTTTCGTTTCGTTTTCTTTGGTTTACTGTTAGCGTTGGCAGCTTTGGACGCATACCAAAAATTGATAGACAGGCCGAGAACGTGCAACTGCCTGACTGCTCTTTTAACACCAATTGCTTTTTAATGTATGCATGGACACACTTACTCAAAGGGAAAGGGAGTGTAGTGATGTGAAGTTAAAGAGGGATACAGACTGGCAAATATGTATATTTGCAGGGACCAGAAGTATTTCTCTCCGAAAGAAAGTAAAATGATTGAAATTTTTTGGTGAGCATACATTTTGTCCTTCCTTCTTTATATGCAAAATACAATGAAAATCAACACACGCACGCAAACATACACACTGTTGTTAGGGGGCGTGGAAGTTGGTTCTCCCTTACTTTGTTGGAGCATATGTTAACGCACCGTTGACAGACAATAATGACGTTAAAATGGTGCTATTTGTGGATCCTTTTGTTGCTGCTGTGGCCCCTTTAGACCCGACCCGACTCGGTTCGCCTAGTCCCTCAGCAACCCGACTTACTTAGAGACCTCAACGAATTTTATTTTTTCTTATGTGTAAATCAAAGTGAATGTTGACATAACCATTGTTAAAGTATTTTTGGGTGGAACTGTTGCCGGATGTTTTTATTTTGTCACTTTTAATTTCGACCTAATATTTAGATTCTCTGGAATGCGCAACTTAGGCAAATCTGGATATTCCCACTCTGGCGGCAAACTGCAACCATATCCCGTATTATACAAATTCGCATGGATATATTCGCACACATTATTGGGCACCGGGTATAAATTTGCTAGTCCTAAGTTGTGGTTAAAGTTAATCTATTATTTAATTCAAATATCCCAACCTCAAAGTTACCTGAGTCGATCAGAAACTGCGCCACTGCAACTCCAATATCGAAGGCCACTTCGGTGGCATCCTTTATTGCTGGATAGATGCTGCCATTGGCCACATTTTCCTCCGATGTACAGTTGGCCAGTGTATGGGCTGCAATTAGATATGCTCCATCGGGTATATAACGCGCCTGCACGCTTAAGGCGCCCAAAGCAATACCTGGAAAGGCTAGGCAATTGTTCGCCTGGCCAGTTGTATAACGCTTTTCGTTAATTAAAACCGGCGGAAATGGCGATCCCGAAGCAAACAACACGCGTCCCTGATTGAATTTCGTTAGATATTAGTATCGTGCCATCTACTCAGCCTACTTAACATATCTTACCTCTGTGAACGTATAAGCCTGCTCAGCGCTACATTCAGCCTTGTTGGTTGGATTCGATAGAGCAATTACGGCGGGACGTTCATGATTATTCGCCATGCTGCGCAATATTGGCTCATTAAAGAGTCCGCCCATTCCAGTGGCACCCAAGATAATAGATGGCTTAATGTCTTCTACCAGGTCCAGCAGTTTCTCGGACACCGAATTTTCTTTAAAAAAGGGTGACAATTGAGGTGGTATATTCTCACTCTTCTCGGTAATCAAGCCATGTTCATTGCAAATATAAATGTTCTTGACGACCTCCGACTCTTCATTACCACGCTGGATCAACTCTTTTAGTAAAAGCATACTAATGCCAATGCATGCACTACCTGCTCCCACGAAGAGAACTACATGATCCTCTAATTTTTTTTTGGTAGCTCGCTCTATAACGAGCATTCCGGCTAATCCTGTGGCTGCAGTACCCTGAATATCATCATTGAAGCAGCAATATTTTTCCTGGTACTTCTTCAACAAGCTTAATGCATTGAACGTGGCAAAGTCCTCAAAGTGTATTAGAGTTTGGTGACCCCAGAGCGTCACCACAGCATCCATAAATTCCTGAATAAACTCATCATACTCCTTGCCACGTAAACGCTTCACGCGTGTTCCTATATACAATGGATCGGCACACAACACCTCGTTATTGGTTCCAACGTCCAACGTAATAGGCACCAGATGTTGCGGCGGCACTCGACCAAGCGCTGTGTACAGATCTAGCTTACCCACGGGTATGGCCATCCCATGAGCACCCAAATCGCCCAAGCCCAGAATGCGCTCTCCATCAGTAACACACACAGCGCGTACATCAGACTCGGTCCAATTCTTCAGCACGTCCAAGATATGGCCGCGGTCAAAGCGCGATATGAACAAGCCTGTAACGCTGCGGAAGATCAGTCCATACAAAGTACAAGCCAAGCCCACCGTGGGCGTGTATATAACAGGTAAAACCGCCTCGGTATTTTCACTGATGAAGCGAAAGTACAAATTTTGGTGGCTTACACGAAGCTGGAGCAAGTAGCGATAGCGACTAAACAACGATTTTCGACCAGAGAAGTTGCTCTTAACCACATTCAGTTGCTCTTCCTGATCCCTAAAGGCGCACGGTAAGAGCCCTTGAATAGACAGACGCTGGCGTTCAACCAATGAGAAGGCAAGGCCCTGTTCGCGAGTTCGGTTAGATTGTGTTCTAAAAAGGACTTGAAGCTTACCTTATTATTGGCTGGATCCATGATTTTGCTAACAAATGAATGCTTCGAACGGTCTGTTTGTGTGCTGTGACCTTTTAGCTTGGGCGATCTGGAGACAGTTGCATAAGAGCATTCTAAGAACTATTGACAACGTGGAGAACCTTTATACTTACAAAGCGCGCAGCGGAAGACCAATTATGAATTTCGCAAGTGCCATAGCAAAAAAAAAAAAGTAAATAATAAACAAGATTTGGAAACAAGGGCCTACTAAGACGGGTCAAATTTCATGGAATCAGATCAAAAATTCAAGGAATGATAACTTTTAAATTATTACGGAATTCTTTAAAAGTCGCTTGATTAGTTCGTAAGGCTCAATAGCGGGGAAATCAACAAAAAGACATTTATTTTTTTTTCCTGCCTGCATCTCATGGACGGCCATCTATCAGCAATTGCCTGGCAACTAAGGCTTATTTGCATAAAGGTCAGCTGACTTTACTTTCCTGCTTGACTGGCTACTGGCTGCTGTCTGCCCAATGTTACCCAAGGACTTAAAATTTTTCGCCATTTCAGCAGAAAAGCCTCAACAACGAAGCTCCTGCAGTGGGCCAGATCATAGACAAACATTTGACATTAGAAATACTTATTATTCATTGTTATTATGCAAATTACTAGCCAGCCCAGACCAAGCTGAATTCGTATCCCAAGCCCAAGCCTAAAGCTCTGCCATTTTAATGATCATGTTGTATTGTTGTAGTGTTTGTTGCTGGAGTTGTTTGGACATTTTATGACTACTACTTTCCATTGTTGTAGCTCATTATTTGCGCAATAAAGTTGACAACGACCGCCAGACCGCCATGACAGCAAACGCAAATGACTTCTGACGTGCCTTCAAAGGATTTGCCTTGACAAACACTGAGCGAAAAAGTATATGCAAAAGTAAATGTGCTCGAGCCTTTTCTTATTTACTTTGCCCGCTGTCGCTAATTGTTGCAAATTAGTTGACAGCTTAATGTCGTAAAAATTTCAACTAAATGCCTCAATCTTTGGCTAATGGTCCTGACTTCGAAGCGTCTACACCGGCGTCAGCTTTGAGCTTAGCACGTGACATTGTTCCGAACGTGACGTCCTGATACTTTGTTGCCATTGTCATCAGCGCCAGCGCCAGCGTCAGTGTCAGTGTCAAATGTGCATGAACATGCTTTGTTTTTGTTTTTGGCCTTAGTGTTGTTTACTTTTGACACTGACTGTACTCAGTATGTTGATTTTAGCTCTGCCCCAGTCCCTGCCTTTTTTCATGTTTGTTTGAACTTGGCCCATAAATTAACTTACTCTGCCCATCTAAATTATAATAGTTTAATTAGTTCATTGTGCGACTATGTGTTTGTTCAGTGTGTACAGCTCTCCTGCATCTGACAGTTCTATTAATGGGAGATTAAACTTTAATTAACTTCAAGTCAAGGGCTGTTGACAGCGTGCTTACCAAGTGCCTCTTCGAGTGGCCACTGTGCGTATACACAACTTTATGCTATACACGAGTATACCTATTGTATAAGAATAAACTAACTTTATTTCGTTTTCTATATTTTCAGAACATGTCAAAGACTTTAGCTGTGGACCTCTACACTACAAAACATTCTACATAGATGAGAAATCCAATGCGCTTTACGTTGGAGCCATGTAAGTTAACCTCGTACTCGCAAATGGATTCGCTTTTACTGAAAAGCGATAATTTTTGGTGATCAACGAAAAGCGTCATAAACATTTGCAGTTAAGAGCAATCCTAAAACTACTACGACCAACTTGTATCATAAAGAGACTCAGGGGCGGCTAGGGCCAAAAATTGAAGTAGTCATAACTCAGCACACCCCATCAGTAACGCCCAGCGTAATAATTACAAACTTCCGGATTGACTGCGCGCACACTTCCGGCTGGGCACCTACTTGAAAACCTCAACGCATTTACTTCTGCATATTTCATTTTGCAAACTTTTTTTTCTCGTTTTTGTGGAGCACTATACCACATACTACTAGCTACAGTGAACACTGAGCGACTGTGCCGAGAGTTGTTGGTAACACTGTCAGCATACATAATTATGAATTAATGCTTTGACGTGCGGTTGAACTGAGGCGGCCAGCTAAAGGGCTGAGCAGGAACGGGTGGGACTATTGTGGACCGATGTGAAGGTTGAGCTGCTTGGGTTGGGTTGGGTCAAGTCGAGCCGAGCCGAAGCGAGCCAAGTCGAGTGGAGTCACTTTGGGTCTGCTTTGGTGTTTGGTTGCCCCAATTTGACAGAGCTCGCGTTTGTCTGCTCATTTGTCTACAGAAAGTTGGGACATGGCCGCATTTTAACAGTTGAGGTTCCATTCAAACTGGGAACTGGGGGGGCTGTTAGCCTAAAAGCAACCAAACAAAGTAACTAAAATTACCACTTGACTGGAGCGCCATGGCAGCATCATCAACGATGGCGGCCACATGGAAATTAAGATTAATGGCTTTTAGTTGTCGAGGGGCAGTGCCTAAAACTCTGCCTCAAAACTACATAAAATACACTTTTGCGTCAAGGCAGTCCCGTCAGCTTGCCCCTTTCCGTTTGCCATATTTGTTGTAGTCTTTTCCAGACAGAAAACTTTGTTAGCCCATTGAAAAACGGCAAAGACTTGAGGGAAATCGCTTTAATTTAGCACTTTCGGTGTGAGTCCTACAAAATACACATTGTGACATCAATCTATCAATCAATCAAGGCATTGCAATAAATGTTACCTAAACGACACAAACAGCACAACACACAGCAGGTACACTTAAATCCTAAAAGTATGCTGCAGTCTTTGGCTTTTCTTCGCAGTGAAAATACAATTTTTCAAAAATCGCAAAGAGCAAGTAAGACTCAAGTATACGAAGGAGCCCACACCACGACACAGTCGCAGCTTGACAATTGAAATTGCTTTAAAAATCCTGTCCTGAAAGGAGTTGGACGAGGAATCAAAGCTGGAGTTGCTTGCTTTACGGAAACGCCACCAAAATGACAAACTGACTATTCACATGGGTACCTAAGCGAAGATATATACTGGTGTGTGTGTGTGTGTGGATACATGTGACGTCATAATGTCACGTGCAGCTGATTGTACAATTTGACGTTGGCATTAACTTATCATGCGTCAGGGCACGATTTGGGGATTAGCTCGAGTGTCACTCTGCAGTCGTATACTTGTGTATTGAATAGCGAAGGGAATCACATAAAATTTTGGATAAAACACAGAATAAGGCTTCTGCATTGAACACCTCCAATTTTGTTCAAGTTTGTATTGGAGGCGACAAAAACACAGCCAAATTTTATTGAATAAAGCCTCAGATTCCTATATGGGAAGCGGTTGTTCCATGCCCGCCAGCAAGTCCGTCTGTATGAACTTTAAGATATCGATGAACACTAGATATATACTCAGATAGGCGACGTTCGTCTATATCTGGAATCCCTAATCCTTAATTTTAAAAAGGCCTCCAAGTGGAACAGTTTTTAATTCCAAGAATACTGTGGGTCTTTAATGTCGACTTATAATATGAGTTTCAGCCTATCGGGAGAGTACTGGTGGCGTACTCGGTTTGCATCCAGATAGTCATTGGTGCGATTTCCCACAACAGCTCTGGTGCATTGGCCTAGCTCATGTTTTGCATCGAACTCTATCATTAGTTTTTAAAAATCGTTGGGGCTGTCTTCAGTACCTTATCCAGCTATACCCTTTAAAGAGGCTCTCGCATTCATCAAACGTTATGTCGCGACCTTCTATTTTAGTCTATTGGTTCAGGGCTTGGAAAACACCATACTGCCTGGATAAAGACGGGATTCATTTGGACCAATTAATTGCCCCTTTTTGCACTGCGTGGCGTATTAGAGACTAATATCCCACAGACGTTGCCTTATAAAATTTTTATCTATAATGTATATTTTGGGATTCCAATTCTTTTTTTCATTTAATACAAATTTTTTTCTATTGTCTTTTTTAGGGATCGCATCTTTCGCCTCAATCTTCGCAACATAAGTCAATCGATATGTGAGGTAAGTAAAATAACAGTTGTTGCAACTGTAAATAAATACAAAGAAAAAAAATGGGAAGGCAAATGGAGAAAACAAGCAGACACACACAGAAAGAAGCTCTCGAGCTCTTGTCGGTGAGGGAAAAGGGCAAAGGATTGCATAAAATCGACAATACACAAACGTACAAAGTTGGCAACGTTTGCAGATTTTCCTTTTGGCCGTTGCATTTGCATTTTCCAGACATGAGAGCAATTTCCCGCAACAGTCAAGCACACACGCGAACGCAATCAATCGAGCATATTGCACTGGGAGACACCTTAGCGAATTGACAATTGACAATTTTCCATGTAGTAAAATCTATTGTTTGTTTTTATACATTTGTATTCATCAAATGCGTTTTAGCCTAGTTTAAAAAGGCACTAAAGAGAGCGAGAGAGGCAGGAGGTTGAGGTATTTAATAACTTATTCCATCAAATGACATTATTCTGGGCAACTTAATGACTCATCAAATGGTCATATATTACTCGACAGAGCCAGAGAGTTGCAATTTCTCAATGGAAATGACTCTCCCGGTCTCTATTGAGCTCTCGTTGGCTGACTTATTCGCTCTTCAGGGCTTTTAGTTGACAATTGTACTTGAATGACTTTGTCTTCAGCCATCAATATCCGTTTCCGTTTCAAGTTCATTGCATTTTGTTCGCTCTGTTTCTTCTTCTTGCATTCAGCGTCTTTCATACGATAGTTGTCTTTAACATCATTCGCTTCGATATAGTCCATGCATCAAACACTTTCAACTGCAATTATTTTTCCAGCACATTCTTCTTGCATTCGATTCATTTATTCCATTCTGCACAAATTGCATTTCAAGTTGGCTCAAAGCACTCAAAACACTTAAGAGCTTTGACGGTTCGTCCAGCCGTTGAACAATGTTACTGAGGATGTGCTGGAAAAATGTGTCATGCCTGAGTTTGTCCAATTGCAGATTGTCGAGTTGCGGCACAAATTAACCATTTTTATACCCTGTACCGTATGGTATCAAGGGTATATTAAGTTTGTGCAAGCCGAAAATGTATGTAACATATAGAAGGAGACGTCGGAGACATCCCAAAGTTACCTAAAATATGATCAGGGTGAAGTCGATATACCCATGTCCGTCTGTCCGTCTGTCCGTCTGTCCGTCTGTCCGTCCGTGTGAACGCCTAGATCTCAGAGATGGTAAGAGCTAGAGTTACCAAACTTTCACATTAGATCCCATATTATTCCATAGGAGGCAAGTTTATTTTATTTTTTTGATATCGGGGTTAAATTATATAGCTCCCATAGGGGTGTTTGAGACGACCTCGACAAAAAAAATAAGTTTTAGATGAATAATTCGTTTGTTTATGAAGATATCGTAACCAAATTTGGTATTCGAAAGTTTTTTATAGTTCCCAATCACTGTACCAAATTTGATCAAAATTGGTTGACTATATCATATAGCTCCCATAGGACCGATCGGCCAAAATAACTTTTTTAAAGAAAAGTTCGCTATATTTCGTTTTTTAATAAAGATATCGTAACCAGATTTGGCGTTTAGAAATTTTTTAGACCACTTAAGCAATGTGCCAAATTTGAACAAAATCGGTTGACTATATCATATAGCTCCCATAGGTCCGATCTTCCAAAAAATCGATTTTTTAACAAAATTTGTTGTGTTTCGTTTGTTTGTTAAGATATTGAGACCAAATTTGACATTCCTAAGTTTTTTATAGTTAAATTTAATTCAAATCGGTTGACTAGTTCATATAGCTCCCATAGGACCAATCGGTCAAACAACACGTTTTTTATACAAAATTCGATGTGTTTCGTTTGTTTGTAAAGATATTTGAACTAAATTCGGCATTCAGATCTTTTTTAAGGTATTTAAGAACTGTGTCAAATTTTATTGAAATCGGTTGACTATATCATATAGTTCCCATAGGGACGATCTTCCAAAAAATCGATTTTTGTTCAAAATTTGTTGTGTTTCGTTTGTTTGTTAAGATATTGGGACCAAATTTGGTATTCGTAAGTTTTTAATAGTTCCTAAGCACTGTACGAAATTTAATCCAAATCGGTTGACTAGATCATATAGCTTCCATACAAAATTTTTTATACAAAATTCAATGTGTTTCGTTTGTTTGTAAAGATATTTGAACTAAATTCGGCATTCAGATCTTTTTTAAGGTATTTAAGAACTGTATCAAATTTTATTGAAATCGGTTGACTATATCATATAGCTCGGTCAAAAAAAAAATGGTTGCTTAAAAATTCTTCTGTTTTTGGTTTTTTGTAAAGAAAGCGGACTTTATTACAAGCTAGTGGTACAGGGTATCCTAAAGTCGTCCGCGCCCGACTTTACGTCCGCCATTTTTTTAATATGGAGAAAAATTAATGGCCTAGACAGATGACTTTAATCCATTTCTTTGCTCCTACTTGAAAAATTTCAATAAAATTTGAAGTGTTCAAAAATTCAAGCCTGAAAAATCGAATTAAATAAACAAATGCGCAACGTGAGAAAAATGCCAATAATAGCAAAAACAACAAACAGGGAACACTGCCAACACACACACACACACACACACACACAGATGCACCCATACGTATGTACATACGTATGTGTACTATATACGTGTCTAAAATGGTGGCTGGTCTCATTGATTGTACGTGTTTGTGGCGCGGTCTTGAGCTTGTTTCAATTCGTGTGCGACAATTTTTTGTATAAAATCGTTTATATAAAGCACACAGACGCAGACCCAAAGCACACACAGATACACACATACACAAGCAAACTGCCATTTTTCAATTCTTGCGCTGGCTTTTGTTGTTGGCATTATTTTTGTTGTCTGCCGCCATCGCGTTTTCTTCTTGATAAGCCCGACATTTTATCACGCTTTCAATAAACTTTCGAAATATTAGCTAATCGTGTCAAATACGAAATTCGGCGAGCAACAAATGTTTGGTTTTTTAAAGTGTTAAAGTCGTAAAAAGTAAATTGTTTAATCGATTTTTGTTTTTCTTTGAAGCGCGACGTCTTAATACTGGAACCTACCGGCTCAGACATACTTAATTGTGTATCCAAGGGTAAGCGAGAGGTGCGTATAATAGATATTTAAGAGAAGTTTTTTTTTAAATTTTTATTACCATCTATCATTATACGTATGAACAAAATTTACCTAAATATTAAGAAATTTCGGACTGAAAACTCATGCAGCGCCTTTTTATTTCATTCTTTCCCATTAAATATTTCCAACAAAACGAAACAAATTTGTTGTATTTTTCTTTAAATATTTTTTGTTTTCATTAAAAATATCTCAATGGATGCCCATAAAGAAGGTGGAGTGCCGTAATCACATACGCGTCATACAACCCATGAATTTCAATGGACATCGTCTCTATGTTTGCGGCACAAATGCGCACAATCCCAAGGACTTTGTCATAAACGTAAGTGCTCCAATTTAAAATGTATGAATATGTAACCGCATGTTCTCGGCATTATACCTTTTGCAAACCTTTTTCGGTGCGCTTTGAAAAAGGTTAAGGCTTGCCTAAAACTTTTCAAAGTGTTCGTTCCGAGAGCCGAGAGTTTTGTTGTAATTGGTAATGTTGTCAGTCGAGTTTAAGTTAATTTTTCCTAGTGTTCCGTTCTCTCTGTGAAACGCCCTAAATTAAAGTCAACTAATTTAACGCTTTCTCACACTCTGCTCTGCATTTTTATCCTTAATCCACAGGCCAACTTAACACATTTACCCAGATCCCAATACGTGCCCGGCATTGGTTTAGGCATTGGCAAGTGTCCCTATGATCCCGCTGACAACTCAACCGCTGTCTATGTGGAAGAAGGAAATCCCTTCGGTTTGCCCGCCTTGGTAAGTCAAAGTTACGGCGATGGCAACGGAACGGAAGGAAAAATAAAAGCTACATAAAGCAACAGAAAGAAAAATGTCAATTGTAATAAAATTACAAAAGTAAAGTAACGCAAAGTAAAGCAAGCGAGAGGAGTGGGGTAAGGTAGGGGACAGTGTAGGAAGCCAGGAAGTCGGCAAGTCGAAAGCAGAGAAAGAGAGGAGGAGAAGACGAAAGACGAAAATGTGCATGGGAATGGGAAAAAAGGGCCAACGAAAAGGACTAGAACGAGGAGGAGCACAAAGTTTCAGAGCTATGGAAAATTTAAAAAGACTTGCAATAAAGCAGCTGAAATTAAATTAAAGCAACTCACACACACACACACGCGCACACGCACACACTGATACCAAAGCACGTACACATACTTTATGCGTAATTGTGTGCGTGCGTGCGTGTGTGTTCTGTGCGTGTATGAGTTGCTCAGTCGCATACTAGTCGTATACTTTATACGAAATGTTTGTTCTTATTTTCGTTTTCCTAAAGTCAAATCAAATTTGTCAAATATTTTCGGCATTCATTTTGGCCAAACTAACTAAAGGGGGTGGGCGAGCAAGAAGTATTTGGCTTAATGCAAAATTTTCTCTTTATAAACGCTTCAGTACGCGGGCACCAATGCCGAATTCACCAAGGCCGATTCGGTAATATTTCGCTCGGACCTGTATAACTATACCAATGGGCGCAAGGAAGCAAATTTTAAGCGCACTGTCAAATACGACTCCAAATTGTTGGACAGTAAGTATCACTGGTGAGCCTAGAACTACTACAAGTTGCTTATTTTTTCGTGTTCACCGATAACAAAAGAACCCAACTTTGTTGGATCCTTTGACATCGGTGACTTTGTCTATTTCTTTTTTCGCGAGCACGCCGTGGAGTACATCAACTGTGGCAAGGCGGTATACTCCCGAGTGGCCAGAGTTTGCAAAAATGATCGCGGTGGCAAGTACATGATCAGCCAAAACTGGGCCACCTATCTGAAGGCAAGACTGAACTGCAGCATCTCCAGCGAGTTTCCGTTCTACTTCAACGAAATACAATCCGTGTATAAAATGCCCAACGATGATGGCAAGTTCTATGCCACCTTTACCACGAACACAAATGGTCTGATTGGTTCGGCAGTCTGCAGCTACGATATACGCGACATTAATGCGGCCTTTGAAGGTGAGCAGCTATTTCTATTTCAGTATCCTGAAGGATGTCTCTCTGTGTGTGTGTGTGTGTGTGTTTAAGATTTATTGCATTTGCAATAATTCTCAGCGGCGCCATTTTACGAACGTGCATGCGGCCATGTTTGAATCTTTTGCCATATTCCGCAAGCCAGCAACCAGCAACCGTTGCACCAGCTGAAGTTGTTGCCGGAAGAAATTACGTCCTGACGCAGGTGTTTGATGGTGTGTGTGTGTGTGTGTGTTTGTCCCTGTGTCTCTGTGTGTGTGTGCCTGTCCCCATAGTGGGTTGTCGTGTGCGCCGCTTTGGTATTTTAGCGTTAAATGGTGCGCATTAAATTGATGTTCTGTGCTTTTGGCCTCACTGTGGCCTTAAAACGGTTTTAAACATTTTTTGTTTTTGTTTTCTTTTTTTCTTTAAATGCATTCCAAACATACCCAAAGTCAGTAGAGTTCCGAAATGCGTCTTGGCAGCCGCACCAGCGACTGAAAACCGCTGACATTGGAGGTTGTCGGTTTGCATGCCACGCAATCAGAACCAGCGTGAAACTAAACCAGATATGCGTGACAGGTGCAAGAAGCAAACTTGCCTCCAGTTGCTGCCACATGAACACGCAAACTCAAGAAACGAATATTCTTCTTCTATGCACTTTCGTTACTTTCTAAGCATTTTCCTGCTCCGATTCGCAACTGATAACCGATATACAAGGAACATAAGATTGGACCAGATTTCGACTGAGCTCGAATCTATTTCAAATCGATTTCATTCAGACCAGAAACAGCTGTGTTCTTTAGGTCTTGTTATTGTAAAGTTGCTTGTAGCTTGCAATTTATTTTGGTTGCACTGAGATAATACCTACATCCTCCTTTTTCGTGTAATGTTTTTTCCCCCACAAGCATTCCGTAGGCCATGCATTTAATTATATCAATCTGATGGCAGCAGATGACTTCCAAGTCATTGCTTGAAGAGGTCAATTTCATTCTTACAGTTGGAGTTCCTTTATTTGAGAACGTTAGTGTTTGGAAATTTTTCCAATATTTGACAAGGTTTGGATTGACTTCAGCTTAGCGCTGCCTTTTTTCAAAATTTTTAATTAAAAATTGCTCTTTTGTTTTTTGCTGACCAACTGGCCAGCTATCGATAAGTATACACTGCAGAGCTGCTACAAGTTTTCGAACAAACAACTAAGTAAATAATTTTTTTTCTTTCTGCCAACATCTTTCGAAGAGAGAAGTATTTTTTCTTTATTTACAAATTTTGTTAAATTTATTTTATATACTTGTATTTATAAAATTATCCTTGAATTTATTTATGCAACATGACAACGCATAACTTTTCGAAGACAAAACGAGTTTAAGTCCGGAACTCCTTACATTGTTCGATAAAAAAAGCTTAGACTTAAAACTTTATACCAAAAACAATTCCACATACTTAAGACGAAACATTAAAAGTACTTCCGTTGTTGTTGTTTGAAGAAATTAAAATCGTGTTTGAAGTAGTTTAAATATCTTAAAAATATTTGTTGGAAAATATAATATCGCACATGAATTGTTCCACATTCTCTTGCTTATTATTAGATCTATGTATGCTCAAAAATAAACCCACCGCTTTTTCCAGCCCTCCTCCGGTGTAACCTTCAGAGCGCGCGCCTTCAATCGACTCAAAATGGTTTCCTCGGAGTGGTCTTTTAGGTTTTGGAAATAGCCTGAAGTCACACGGAGCCAAATCAGGTGAATAAGGTGGTTTGCGGAACGATATTGGTTGCATTTTTGGTAAAAAAGTCACGAATAATCAGTGCAGTGTGAGATGGCGCATTATCGTGGTGTAAAAACCAAGAGTTGTCTTTCCATAAATCCGGCCTCTTTTTACGAATAGTTTCACGCAAACGACGCATAACACTCAAATAGTATTCCTTGTTGTCAGTTTCACCAGGAGGAAAGAATTCATAATGCACTGTACCACGAAAATCGAAGAAGACAGTCCACATCACCTTGATTTTTGAGCGACTTTGACGCGGTCTTTTCGGTCTTGCCTCACCTTTGGCACGATATTCACTTGATTGGTCGGTTGTTTCGGGGTCGTAAGCGTAGATCCAAGTCAAGCGTTTATAAGCCACCTGATAGTCAGACACGACTCTGTTTTTCGAGATTCAGCTTTTTTGGTACCAATCAAGACTTGACTTGCTTGAGGCCCAAAACATCTTTCAAAATTGTATTAATTGATCCTTTTGATACGCCAATTTCATTAACAATGTCACTTATAGTTAATTGACGGTTTGCAAGCCCTAATTCTTTTACTTTTTGGATGTGAGCATCGTCAGTTGAGGTCGATGGTCAACCAGGGCGCTCTTCGTCTTCAACGCGTTCTCTACCTTCTTTGAACAATTTATACCAATCATATGTGGTTAATTTTGGTAGAGCTCGGTCCCCGCAAGCCTTATTCAACATTTTCAACGTTTCTGCAGCATTTATTCCATTCAGGAAACAAAATTTGATCGCACTTCTTTGGTGAAAATTGGCATGGAATTCAGTAATAGTTGTACCAACTTAAAAAAAGAAAATAGAGGGAAAATATTTACCCGCGTAATTTAAATCGAAAAATTCAGACTAATTTTTGGACACAGGAGCGTATTCGAATTGATGGACAGATAATCATTATGATATTCTTTCTGCAATTAATTCAGTATTTTGTCAGTATGGATTTAAAATCATTCATTGTTTGAAGTTTGATCCCTCCTAGAACCCCATAAAAAATATCATCCAAAAATATTGATTTACAAACAGATCAATATACCAAATTTGGCTAGAAATTTGCTTTTTAAGAATGGGGATCGATTTATTAGTACAGCTAAGGTAATTACTTGGCTTGTAGACATTGACGCTTTACTGAAGAAGCTCCCCAGCTCCTACGTCATTTCCTTATAATTTCCATATAATTTGTTTGCGATTTGTGTTTTTTTTTTTTAAATATTCTATTATATATGCGCCTTACTTATCATAATCACTTTTTTGGTATTTGAAATAGTGGATTTATGGTAGAATAAGGAAAGTGTTAAGCTCGGCGTGTCTGGAGTTGCTCAAACTTTAAGTATGTCTTTAATTTAGTTGGACATCGTCATAGAAATATTATGATTCAAAGAAAGATCAAAGTTTATTCCATGGTTTTACTATTTATGTTTTCGAATGGAAGCTACTCTTAATTTTTTTTTTTGTTGTCAACAAAGTTGTCATATAAAGTGGTAGTAAAAAGATAGTAAACGAGTGTGAGAGTAAAAAAATACTGACGTATTTATCTAGGCTGCCAAAAACAAGTTGAAACAGTGATGCCAACATTTACATAGTCCGTACAACAAAAAACATTCGCCCGATGCTATAAACTTTTTAGGATCCCAACAGTACTTGGTTGAAAGGTTCATTAACACCATAAAATTGGTAAGGGTGTTTGCCGGAATGAGTTCAGATATACCAGAGAGTGCCAACAGAGACTGATAGACAGTCGCAAAAACTGTCGGAGTGAGATCCACAGCCTGACAGAGCAGACACAGCGCTTCCGGGCAATGGCTGTAAAAAAAATCTGGCATGCACTTAAAATTCATTATGGAAACTTTGCGGGCATGTTACAAAAACTCTCGCACACATACATATACAATAGTATATGTATGTATGTGTATCTTTATGTATAGTTTAAAATATTCGCGTTAAAAACGTTGTAAGTCACAGCAATTAATTATGGAAACAAATGATTATGCTGCAACATTTTAAGAACATTACAGAAGACGCGTCAAAAAATGAAACCAAGTAAATTTTTATTTTAGCAAACGAGACAAAAAAGCTTTTGACCTGAATCGGGTTTCTGATGCAAATCCGCGCAACGCGTTTACAACGTTTATAAGAGAAAACATAAACATAAGAAGGGCTGGAAATATTAAAATCTTTTAAATACAGGTTGATCACAGTTTTATCACATCGATAGCAAATAGGCAGCAGAGAAATATAGAATTATCAAAATCAAAAAGTATTTTACTTCTCCTTTGTATTCAAATTGTCTTGTTTAAAAAAAAAAGTTAAAACGATACTTCGTAGAAAATCGATACTAAAGGAATTTTAGATATCGATAGAACCATTATTCGATAGTTGAACCTGTCAATATTATCGATAGTGAAATATGGCACAACAAAAACTAGCCACAAGTTCGATAAACTCAATCCCGATTCGATTCGCTATACAGTAACCCCTATCTCAATATGCTAGAATAGAAGTTGGGCACGCAGTAGTTCATTTTACTTACTATGGCGTTATCCAGACCAGGATGCCGCATCGGCAACCACCATAATCACTTTTTGAAAAATAATTTGCAAGCACCAAATGTAAAACAAAATTTATCTCAATACCAACCGATACTATTCAAATTGGTATCGGATCGATGATTAATCTATAACTAAAGTATCTGTATCGGATATTCAGTATCGACTTCGATACTCTGGATATTCAAAATAACGGATCGGTATCGTGCAATGTTTTTATAGTGCAGTTCTCGCATTTGGATACTGATCCCCTTAGAACTCTGGAGAATAGAAAGTCGGCATATTATAAACAAATAAAATAAAAATTATATTAGGTTTCATAAGTTAAATTCGCGATTAACTGAGTTCGTATAAACGCAAAATCATCCCAAAAATATCTGTGTATTTGTATATTGTGTACTGGAGTAGCAGTTGCCACAAATCCACGCGTTGCAATTTATCTTGTGCTTGCCCAGAGTGCTGACATATATAAATTAAATGCAGAATACTTTTCTGCGGTGCACTTTGGTGCACTCATTTACCATTTTTACTTATATCACAGTGGTTTTTTTTTTGTCTCGACCTCTTTCCCCAGGCAAATTTAAGGAGCAGGCCTCATCGAACAGCGCCTGGCTGCCTGTGTTAAACTCCAAAGTGCCAGATCCACGTCCGGGAACATGTCACAACGACACCGCCACACTGCCGGACTCCGTGTTGAATTTCATACGCAAGCATCCGCTAATGGACAAGGCGGTCGATCATGAATTTGGCAATCCAGTTTTCTTCAAGCGGGACGTTGTACTCACACGCCTTGTTGTGGATAAGTAAGTAACGCCTAGCCCCTTGCCCCGTGCCCCTTGCCCCATTCATTCATTAGTGTGCTTAGACGTAATTGCAGTCAACCAACCAAAGTCAGTTAGCGAGCTAAGCGAGATGGTTTAAAGCATTTTTGGCAACAGGCCATGTGGTAAGAATCCTGGCAGAGTGTCTGACTGTGTGTGTGTGTGTTTGTGAGTGGTTAAGCGGTTTTGCTTGTTGACATTTTATAGAAGGAACACACATAGTATATACATACGGTATAGAGTATATTTATCGTTATTCTCTTGGGTTGCACTTTAGTAGACGTATTGTGGATCTTAATGCCCTACACTACTTTGGGAGTACAAGCTGAGTTCATTTGCAGAAAGTAAAAAAGATATAGCTATGACATGGGAAATCGATTTGGGTAAAAGCAGTGTATGTCATAGTCGGAGTTGCTCGACTGCTCAAACCATCTTACTACATAATCATGTTTGCAAACGGGCACAAAAGCGACTTGTAAAATAACTTGGCCGGAAGTTATGAACCATGCGCTGCAGGATATGCTTTTAGTTAAACGTTTTGTTTTTTTACGGCTAAAAACTTGGCCAACTGCATTGGGGAATCCGAAACACGTTTGTACGAAATTGTGGCACAACTTTTTCTCTGGCCCTCTTGCCAATTATTAAACAACTTTTAAGCTTTTCTTTATTATCTCTCTCTCTCTCCCGTGTGCGCAGAATACGCATTGACAAGTTGAACCATGAGTTCCTTGTGTACTTTGTGGCTACCAGCTCGGGTCACATCTATAAGATAGTGCAGTTTATACGCTATGGACAACGTCATTCGAATCTTATTGATGTGTTCGAAGCCTCGCCACACAACGAACCCATTCGTGAGCTGACGCTAAGCCAGAAGACGGGCTCCCTTTACCTAGCTACGGATCATCAGGTGAAGCAGATTGATCTGGCCATGTGTGCACGCCGCTATGATAGCTGCTTCCGCTGCGTGGCTGATCCCTATTGCGGCTGGGACAAAGAAGTTAATGCCTGCCGACCGTATCAACTGGGTCTGCTGCAGGATGTGGCCAACGAGACGTCGGGCATATGCGATACAAGTGTGCTGCGCAAGCGTGTAACCTCATCCTATGGCCAGACATTGCATTTGTCGTGTTTTGTGACGATGCCAGAAGTTCTGCGCAAGAAGCAGACGCGTTGGTATCATCACTCAACGGAGAAGGGACGGTAAGTGGGGGGACGGTGTTGGCAAGAAATAAAAAATATCATTAAAAACGCATAAGCAAGTCGCAGCTTGAGAGTCTTCTACGCAATGGAGGCGTTGCTAGCAAGAAAATATTTTACGGGCGCACCAAGTAATGCGGGAAATACTTGGTAATTTGATATTCAAATATGGATGGGCGAGTGAGTCTTAAAGTATGCAGCAATGGCAGCATTGGAAGCAATGACAGACCATGGCTATACATTAAATGCCACTGACTGGCTGACTGACTGGATGACTGGATAACTCCCAGGAGACTGAAGTTGGGTACTCTGGCAAGTGTCAGCCTTTTAAAGCTGACACAGCAAGAAATGTTAGCAGTGTGGGGTGGGGGGCTGTGCTAAGAAAATTGAAAGCAAATAATGAAATCGGAAGTGTAACTGAAACTACGCTTCAGCTCGCACTTTGGAGCAGCGTTGCCAGCCAGTGCCGCGGTAAATTGACACTTTAAAATGTTTTTCAAGTCTGCTTTTTGGCGTTTACGCTTATTTGAGGATGCGCACATCCAAGCGACTGCAGGGAATGTCCCGCCAAGTGGGAGTTATGGCTGTCTGTAATGGAAAAACTTTCAGCAACATTGCTTTCGAAGTTTCACACACTTTATATTGATTTTTATTGTGCGTTCTCAATGCGGTTGAGACACCCAAATGAAAATAGAATTTCTCTTTATCTGGCTCTTCCTTGGCAGCTACGAAGTGCGCTACACGCCCACCAAATACATTGAGACTAACGAGGGCGGCCTTGTCTTGTTGGCCGTCAACGAGGGTGACGGTGGTCGCTACGATAGCTACCTGGATGGTACGCTCCTTTGCAGCTATGGCGTCACAGTCGATGCGCATAGGTAAGTTTTTAATAATTATAAATGGGACTATGTACAGGGCTTAACATATAATTAAAACTGCAAAAACTCTTGCGAAAACTTAATATAATTTTGATTTTATCCTGGCGCTCCTTTTAGATGTTCACCGCCGTCACAAAAACAGGACTATCAAAAGATATACTCGCACTGGTGCAATGAGTTTGAGAAATACAAAGCAGCTATGAAATTGTGGCAGGCGAAGCAAGAGGTGCGTATACGTAATATTTAAGAGAGAGAAAAGAGAGAGAGAGTGCGACTACGAGTAGCAGCAGCTGTTGCGTGTGTGTGTGTGTGAGAGACAGAGAGAGAGAGATTTTCATTTAATTAGATTGCGTTAATTGTTTTAATTAATTTTTCATGTTTACTGCTTTTGGCTTGCCTAATTTTCAATTTATTTGCGTGTGCGCGCTCTAATTAACGTTTGCTTGCGTTGCTCCTCGGAAGGAGGAGGACACTCCACTTTGCACCTGCTGCTGTTGTTGTTGTTGTTGTTGGCCAAGCAGGTGCGTCGCGCACATTTAGATTTTTGATTTCACTCAGTCCAGCAGATTTTATTAGTTGATTTGTGTGCCGCGTTTTAATTAAGAAATTATTATAATTAAAATACTCGTTATTTTGTATATTATATAATTTTGCAACATGCTTACAGCAATGCGGACTCAAGGATAAAAATGCAGTGAGCAGTAGCAATGGCAAGCATGCCAACGATGTCTTCAGCAACGATGCTTTAGTCTGACCCAGAAGTGAGTACAATCCATATATTTTGTAAAAACACAAAAACCTAGTCCAACTTTATATATATGTATACCCTACTTTCCCCACCTTGGACTATGCTGCTCCCTCCATTCAGAGTATTTGTACAGCTTTGAATTCTTGTCAGCGGGCGAGCAGGGTCTGGCATGTCGTCAGCAATTCTATATTCTGATATTGCTGATAACAATATGCGCCTGCCTCTAAAGTGTTTAATAGAATGTAAGTGTTCCGGAGAGCAGTCCAAAACTCAATAGAACTCAATAGTCGATTGATCAAAATGTACAAATTGCATCAAATATTCTTGTTGATAATCTTTTTACAGGCAACAGTAACAACAATGGCCATCAAAGTGAACACCCATAGAAGTGACAGGAGTCGCGAGCCGCGAGCCGACTAACCAACTACTAAAGACTGAAATTTTTAAGCTTTTGAGAGACAATATTTCCATATATTTTCCATATGTTTGCTTCGTATTCGTTTATATATATATTTGTATTGTACGAATTGTATGTAGAGCTTGTTTAATGCTTAAGAGCTTTGTTTTGAAGGGAAAATAATCCTTGAAGAAGAACTTGAGTTCAAATTCTATTATTGTAAAAAAAAAACAAAAAGGTGTTTATATACAATCATGCCGAGTCTCGAGTACATACATACATACAATACATACAAATAATACATAGTATGCATAGAATGCATTTATTAAGTGCAATCGAAAGCCAAGAAAGTGAAATATATAAAAGTAAACGTTTAAAGTTACTAGCGAAAGGATCCTGCCATAATTAAAATGGAAAACACGGTTTTTAAACAACACAACAAAAAAAATAACAAAGTATCTAATTCTTCTAAATATCGTAAACTCAATAAAATACGCATTTAAAAATTGTTTAAACAAATTGCAGTTAAGGTGTATAGTGTCAGCCATATTGTATATGATAAGATATTTTAAAGTGCAACTAACCAAACCACCAATAAAAATCATCAAAATATATGACATTTGATTGATTTGACTTAATCGGGAGCATCTCCAAGTATCCATTGCTTTTTTTTTGGCCCCAATAATTTGTATTTATTTAAAGACGATTCCTTCATAGGAAAGGCAAGAGACAAAGCAGGTGAAAGCGAAAAGAAATTGTTTAAGTTTCTCTTGATTTGTTTATCTATTAGATTTATTTTCTTAAGCATTGCATTTACATAACAAAGATACACACACACACACACACACGTTGACATTGCCATTGCCATTTCCGGTTGGCCATATTGAATGGTATTTAACGAATTTGTATATTAACTAGCAATATTTGTTTAATGAAGGTATTTTATTATATTTAGATAATATGCATAAGTCTCAAATATTACAAGAATATATAGACGAATGGAAAGAACAAAAATGTAAAGAGAAAGAGAAAGAATAAGAATAATCTAGCTTAAGAGTATTATATATATAAAATACAGAACCAAAAGTAAAATCTACATGTAGATGCAGCTTCAGACTGTACTACGATAATTTAGTTAGGTGCCAGATATATATATATATATACTATATATTACATAGTACTCCATACTCTTGGTAAATAAATACAAATTTCCTGTACAGTTATGCCGTAGCTATGAGTTTGGTGTAAATAAATACCTATCGATCTATCGTTATATCGATATACTAATTATGTAGTATGTACATAAGATGTCTTGTAGGTTTACCTTAAATTCAGCTTAAAAATCTCTCGATTTGATATGATTTTGAAAAGTTTTTTATGGCAAAACAGAGCTACGCACAAAGGGTCCGAGGATCCGAGGACCTCTTGGACTCATCTTGTAATATATTTTATCTTTTGTGACGTGACATGCCCTTTGCTGACGTTTACGATAAGCAATATGATTAAACGATATATAGTACGATAATATAGAGTATATAGACACACACATGCTCACAAATACCTAGCTATTTACAAGTATATAGTGTATAAGTTAGTCGGTGTGGCAAATACATTTAAACAAGCGACATATACATATAATACCTTATAGAGCATATACAATTTGCAACTGTCGTTTGTTTTAAAATAAAAAAAAATAAAAAAACAAGAACATGCTAAATTCAACAACAACAACAACAACAAACAAAAAATACAAAATAAATCAATATTCAAAAATATCTGCTGTTACACAATTAAATATACAAAATAAAAATAAAATCCCATAAACAAGAGTTAATAATATATATGGAAAAACTAAACGCTTCTTGAACTCTAAGCCATTCAAATTGGCCTGGTCTAGCCAAAAAAAAAAATAAATAAATAAAATAATAATAATTGTATTAATAACAACAAAAATATTTAAATTAAAAGCAAGCAAATTTAATGGCATAAATAATTAATCTATATATGTGCGGTTGTGTGGTATTTTAAAGATCTAAAAATCTATCGAAATATTTAATTTAGGCAGCTGATTTAGGGAGCTTTATTTCGTGCTTAAGTGTAAATGAAATTTTTATTTTTACTTTCAGCTACTATACCCTGAGCTTCTATATATAAAATATTTACGTTACTTTTTATTTTTCGTCAATATCTTCATTTATTGTAAATAATTCCGAAATTATGTGAAATGTTTTGTATGACAATCACATAATGTTGAGCAAACATAATAAAATATAGAATACTTTATGTAATAAATACGAGCAAGTAAATCCCAAAAGGCCCTAATTATGAAAGATAAAACTTAAATTTTACAACTCCACATAGAATAAGTAAGCCTAATAGACACTTATAATACAAATATTAAAGAAAAAAATGTAAAAAGTATATTTGCAAATTATAGAAAAAACATTTTTTAACAAAAAGAAAAAACCAAAATAAACGAAATTGAATAAAAAATAAATTCTTTCAAATAATTCTGTCTATGATAATCTAGTATAAAAAATATTACAAAGAACATCAACAGCAAACCGAAAACCAAAATAAAAATTAAAAAACATTTGACAAGAGCTATATGAACATTTCTTACAAAACGGAAACCTAGTTGTAAACGTAATAAGATAAAGATGCAGTAAATAAATGTGATAAGATTCTTAAAAAAAAAAACAAACAAAAAAATTGAGAGTAAAACTTTGTTTTAATTGAAGTAGGCAATTAACAGAAACGAAATATTCCTTAAAAACGCTTCAGGATGTTCATTAGCCAAGCTGCCAAAATTTTTGTGTAATCGTATAATTTCCTCAGATAATTTACAACACTCTTAATATGTACGAAGAAGAAGAAGAAGAAGACGAAAAGACGAAGACGAAGAAGAAGAGGAGAGAGGAGAGAGGAGAGCTAGAGGCAAGAAATTTGTTGTAATTAAACTGTTCCTTGATGCCTGCAGCTACCGTAACAAAATCAACAACAACAACGACAAGAGCAACAACAGTTATATGAAAATTTCCCTTTGTTCCCTTTGTTCCCGATAGAGTTTTCAGGCCGCTTCATTTCATAGGTGTGTTTGGTAAAGAGAGCAGCAGGAGGGGCGGGAGCGGAGGCGAAGGCGGGGATTTGCTTTTGTTTTCAATTGTGTCGATTTGAAGTGAAGCGCAATTAGCAGCATTATTTCTTCTAATTAAGCGCTCAAAATTGTACAAAAGTATTTTCACCATTGCTACAACAGCTGCAGGGCACATCCTTTTGTCTACGCATTTGCGTATGTATGCGTATATAGGTTTGTATCCTTGTATCCTGTTGTATCCTGTTGGCTGTGTGTGCATCAGTTTGATTATGTGTATATAGCAGTATACCATGTCTGCGGGTCTGTGTTTAGTTTGGAGTTGGCATTGGCGTTGATTGTATCCCAGACTTAGGTTTGGAGCAAATCATATCATCATGGAACTGCTGTCGCCCGGCAGCTGTTTGGAAAGTTTTTCAGACAAAACATATTCGTATCACTGCATGGATATGATTTCAAGAGACGTAGCTCAGTGCAACGTTGTCAAGGGCTTCCATAAACAAGGACTCTTATGCAGTCATTGCAGCTTTAATTTCAATTTCAGGCGAAACTGCAATACAAACTATCTACAATTGTCAATTATGTGCAAAAGTTGTTTTTTTTTTTTACTTATATTACGTACAGTGGAACTTGGTATCTCCCTATCATAAAGTAAAGTATATTTTGACGCAATAAAGTAAAGTGGTCAGCGGGCGGAGTTCATTAGTTAAACTTAATAATATCTGCGCCAACTGTGCGTAGGCTGTTTGGGTAGGGTTACCCTGTTATTGCTGCATCTCTACATCTCTTAACAATTGCCACCCTATAATCATACAAAATTTATTTGTGAGCGATCTAAATTCTGAATGTTTTTTGAATATCGTCCTGTCTTATAGGTAAATTTTCCATGACGAACTTAAACATCTTGGATACTTTGGAGGTGATTGATTCTGGTTTCAGCTCTTCGCGCAGCAGATTCGAACACAAATGTTTGCCTTTAAACCTATTTTCTCGAAAAAGTCAGTTTTTTTCACTCCGACCATCTGGTAACCCTATTTATGGTCTAATTGTGTAATTTGGATGCACGTATACTTATGTTGCAAAGTGTTGAGTGTGGATGCGGAAAATGTTTCATGTTTTTATTTGTTATCTCAAGAATATAACTACCACAGATTTCTCACTCGAGTTCTACCCAAAGTGATTCAACCGAGCATAAATCGCGTGATTGCGGGTGATGATCGAGTAATTTCAGCACTCCTTTTTTCTTCTCCAAATAATAAACATAATATTTCGAAGTGCTATTGGTATCAATAAAATGTTGATATGTAAACTTACGAACTTTAAAGTTTTCTTTTACTTTTAAGATTACTATATATAATTTAGGTATATATATAATTAAAATTTTTTATAACCTTGCAATCGTTTCGTGGCATAATAAGTACATTCGTACTCAACAGATAATTCATTTTCTCTGACCTATCGATCTAATGTTCCCTTTTCAACGGCTTCTGCCATCTTTCAGAGGATTGAGACACGCAGTGGTTCGTGATCGGTTCTCAAGGTTAATTGTTGGCCCAGTAAGTACAGTTTTATATACATATGTAACATCAGAAACAATTGCTAACGCTTCCATCTCAATTGTGCTGTACCTTGTTTCTGCTGGTTCTTAAGGTCTAGTAACAAAGTCAATAGCAATAGTTTTTGCCATTGCATTTGTGTGACAAGATTTCCAATTTTGCTTTAAAATGTACCGATAAATTTTCGGACAAAACATCTCTTTTTATGACTTCATGCTTGCTTACACTCTTTGCTCCAAGTGAAGTTTGTATCTTTCATTAAAAGTTGATAGAACGGGTGCATTGACTTCAGATACAATTATAGGTACCGGTGTATTAATGATGCACGAAGTTCTTTAATTGTTCTTTTTGATTGTTCATCTACTGTAAAGCCTAAGAAAGAGATTTGTTTTTGGAAAAACTTACGCCAGGAGATTCCAGCTTACTCAACACCAATCTGAAAATTTTTAAATGGGATATCATATTTGTGTTCGCGATCGTTATGTCGTCTTGATGGACATCTTTATTTTAAAAAATTTTCGCGTTAATAAAATACAATATGTGGCACATTTTGAAATTTGATTTGAGTTTGTTTCCGTATAAAGTACAATTAACACAAAGAATATTGCCGACAGACCGTCCACGTCGCTTAGAATACGGCCAAACAATCGCTAGAATAGTTGACACTGAGCCTAGTTTTTGGCAGAAAATTTTAATGACTGACGAGGCCAGTTTCAATCTTTCTGACGGCATTAATAAGCCAAATTGCCGCATTTGGGCAACGGAGAATCCACACGAGATACATGAAACGCGATTGCATGACCAGAAAATAACAGTTTGGGCCGGGATTTGTGCAAAAACCATCATTGGGCCATATATTTTTAAAGAAAACGAAACTGTCAATGGAAATCGAAATGGATGTTGGCTCATTATGTCTGCCCGCAAATGAGTGAGAAAGGTCTACATGGTTACTGGTTTCAACAAGACGGTGCACCATGCCACAACCCAACAATTGCATTTCTGATTTAACCCCCCTGGACTTCCTTTTGTGGGGTTATCTGAAAAGCAAAGTTTACGCCAACCAGCCTCAAACTATTGACGAGCTCAAGGCAAGCATTCGTGCCGAAATAGACGGTATAACACCCAAGATGCTCGAAAAGGTAATGGCAAACACAGAAAAAAGGAGTCATTTTGTAATTGCTAATAAAGGTGGTAAAATATAGGTAAAATATCAATTAATAATATTATTTTCAAAAACTAGTCCAAAAAAATTGTATGGAACCAAACTGTATAAAAATGCTTCACGTTTGTTTTTTCTCAAAGTTATTCAATGTTTGCATACCGACATAAAAGATGGAGCACCCTGTACACTATTCATCTTGTAAACATCTTTCCTCCCTCGAGTAACATAAATATTTCGTCTATTCTCGGCAGAGGATATTTGAAGTCTAAAGGGAATTTGTTTATAATTACTTTATACGAGAGGAGTGCCCCATTCAACACCATCAACAATTTCCAACATATCTGACTTGACTAGATCTCTAAGCTTCTCTTCTACCATAGCTTTCCATGCTAAAATTGTTTTGCCCAGCAACGGTGGGTTATCGCTACTTGTCACAGCAACAACACAGTACTTACTTAAGCAAGAATCAAACTCACCCAGCACCTCTATGCAATCCTTATTGTATGTAACGTATGCGACTTTACATGGCCTTAATTGTATATTTTTCATCTTGTTGTGGGATGAGGTTGCAAGACGTACCCGTGAAATCTTGTGAAATCCTCGTCCGATGCATGACCTACGTTTAAAACGTGTTCATTAAAATTTATTTTAAGGGTAGATATGTGGTATACAATTTTTGATTTTTCATTTGTACTCCTACAAACCGTGATCCAATCTATTGAGATTGTGACAATTTCTTTTTTAAATTTGCATACATTTGAGGCATTATCGCGCCACCCACGATGCATAGAAGGATTCTTCTTTGGTGCTGATTCGCCGTTGCTGCTTTTTGTGGATCTGTTGAATCTTCCACCTTTTACCTAGTTGGTGCTGTCTGCTCTTTCAGAAGTTCTAAGATCTACTTTTTTCAAATTCAGAAAAACACCCTCTGGCAACTCTCAAAATTCAAAATAAATGTCAAATATGTAAGTAAAATCTCGCGAACACACATTAGTGTAGAGAAAAAATGGCGTGCGTAAAGGCGGTCACGGACGAGTTTGGGATACCTTGTACTAGCAATAAAATCCGGTTCCTTCATAAAAAACCAAAAACAGAAGAATTTTTTTTTATCGCTTGTTCCTATGGGAGCTATATGATATAGTCAACCGATTTTGATTAAATTTAGTGCAGTACTTAACCACTATAAACTTGGGAACTATAAAATTTCAAATTCGCCAAATTTGGTTACGATATCTTCATAAACAAACTAATTATTGATCTAAAACTTTTATTTTTTATCGAGGTCGTCTGAAACACGCCTATTTAGATACCTAGTACGCTGCTGCTTACAACACAGCGTTTACTAAGTAACTTAGAAATAAGATTTTAATATTGAATAAATAGAAGCCTACTCGCAAGGGTGGGAATCTGTACCAAACCTACATCCAACGCGTACTGTAGTGCGTCAAAAGATCTATTGCGCACAGAGCGGCAGTACAATACCATTGCCAGCTCTTAAGGTGTACATTCGTGTACATCTTTGAGTTCTTACCATCTTTGAGATCTAGGCGTTCAAACAGACAGACGGACATGGGCATATCGACTTCTCACCCTGATCATATTTTAGGTAACTTTGGGGTGTGTCCGACGACTGCACAAACTTAATATACTTTTGTACCATACGGTACAGGGTATAATAAAGAAAACTGCACGGGAGTTGGCGTGTGAGGCACGCAAGGGGAGCACCCTAAGTTAAAATATAAATTCGTATAATTTTATTGGAAAATAATTTTATTTACTTGACTTCACAGGTAGAAAGATGGAAATGGATGAAAGTCCCATAAGCCATATTGGCATAAAGCCACCAAAGCTGACTTCCTTAAGAATCTAATCACTGAACACCTTTAAATGTCAAAAAACGCTGTATGAGTCAAATTTATAAAAAATATGTCCTGCTCGATAATACAAGGTTATTTGCGCCATACGTATATATTTTGGTGGAATGAAATTCAAAACTTAATTCTTTGCATGAAAAAAATGGTAATTTGGACGACTACGGCCGGAAATATTGAATATATATCAGACAATTGCGGATGGCATTCTATTATTAGGAAAGTTTCTAAAGTGCCTTATTTATACCAGGAAAAATGTAGACATGTAAGTAAGGATTTTGTAAAGTGTAGGTATTAATGGATTTTCAATAGCCAACTATCAGATCCGATCTTAGCTCCATCTAAGAAAGATTCCAACAGGTTCTGCCCCCTTAAATCCAGCTAGGGAGAGTTACCCTGGAGCAGCCGTCACAAGCTAATTACCTCGGCATCACTTTGGACAAGCGCCTTACCTTTGTGACACACCTTAAAGAGACGGTTAAAAGATGTCGTCACAGACTGCTACAAGTGCGGTGGCTCTACAATAAGAGGAGCACCTTTTCGCTGAGATGTAAAAGAGCTGTTTATGTGCACTGTATCCCTTCCAATAGGCTTATGGATGCAGATTTGGGGGATTGCTGCCAAATCGATATAAACGCAGATATTGTAGAATCGAGTATTACGACAGATAACCAAATGTCCCTGGTACGTACGCGCTTCCACACTCCATAGAGACCTCAATCTGCATACAGTTGAAGACAGATTAGTAGGCACACTAGTAGATACAGCGATAGATTGCAAGGACACCGAAACCTGCTTGCAAGAGGACTGCTCCCTGCCCGCCCTTTAAGACGGCTTAAACGGCAAGGTTTTGCGAATACGTTGGGTTAGTAAGACTAACTTCAATTAAAATCCTCATAAGGCGTTATGGGGTTTGGCTGTTTTTTATTTACCATCTAAGTGTTGGTATGGTACAAAATTGAAGTACAAATTCTTCACTTATTAAAATAAAAAAAAAAACAAGTTCTGCAGCAAAGGTCAGCGATTCGGGACCATGGCTGAGCTTCCTTTTTCTCGCCTTTTTATTTACATAAGAACAACAACAACATTACATAAGAATTACATTGCGTTTATGTTCAATATTTATGGATTGATTTTAATGCTGCTTGAAAGATTTGACATTTCCCTTGGTTGCTACTAAGCCGATGTTACTCTGTAAAAGAAATAGACCAAATCACGAATGCAAATTCAGATCATTATAGTGTGGTGACAACCTTGAATTGGTACAACTCTTAACTTCTCTCATATCGCGAAACACAGAGAAACACATCACTACAAATACGCTCATTAAGAGAGTTGTGTGCTGAGGTTTTAGTGACTTACTCTGGACAAGCGTAAGTCATAAATGCTGACTAGGTACAAAGCCAAACTCATTACCCATATAATTTCTTGTAAACAAAGAGCACCAAGACTCAATTCCAGATAAGCCAAACAAAGAAACTGAGCGGCAGCGACGCTCTCGGCTTACTTCAGCTCGAGGCATTAATCATTTCAGAAACAATCGTGAATGAGTTGAGTTGTGTGTCAATCGTTTCAGTCGTAAACAAAAATGTGCAAAAAGTATTTCTTTATATTCTATATATGCTTATCGGCAGTAGGGCATTCACATGCTGAAAGTTACCCCGAATCTTCGCTTAAATACTCAGATGAGCTTTTGCGCGAATTGCACGACTTTATAGATCTTATTCCGAGCGCGACACTTGATGAGTTGGTGGCCAAGCACATGATCATTGACGGAGGTTTTCGCAAGGCCTTGTTGTTTTTGCGCAGCGGAGACTTCAAGCAGCTGGTGCATCGTGCGGAGCAGCTGCCTGAAGTGATTGAGATTATTAACTATGTCCATCTCAATGATAATTCGAGCAGTGGTCGGGGTATCAGCAATACCGAGTATAAAATAGCCTATGAAAGCAGCTATGGCATGGAAAACAACAACATTGAAACGGTCATAGTGCTGATGAAGCAGCCTGATGACTTGAAGGTGCCTCAAAAGTCTGTCAATTTGGAGAGTTTCGCCGGCTTTGTCCAGGAGCTACTCACGCATCTGCCGCGTGATAGTTATGTCGCCATGATTAATGAAAAACGCCAACGCTCTGGAATCTTTGCTAAATTCTACGAGGCGCTACGTAGCGAGCAATTTAAAGCAATGGTGGAGACAGCCTTGGTAAGGGAGCAGTCTGGAGGAGCTATGTCTCATTTTATATACTATATACTACATATTATTACAGAAATCGAAAAATATTAGCAGCATTATACGCACGCTGAGCAGCCACGATATAGACGCGCAGAGTTTGAAATCCATCGGCTTCGAGGTCATCTCCTGGGGGCCAGCAGTGTAAGCCGCAGTTAAGTGAATAAAGTTAAGCTGTAAATGCATAAGCATTATTTTGACTTCATTTAAAAGTTGGCCACCTTGATAAACTGCCTCAAGTGGGCAAGTGTCGGATACTTGCATGCACATCAAAACTGAAATTGCTTAAGGAGTTCACATTAGACTAACTGCCATATTTGTACTATATATATATATATGTACATCTGTCTGTACATACATACATAGGTAGCTACCTCCGGAGAGACAATCTGCTTTGCTGTATCCTCTGGCGGCGGCTGGCAGAGCACGCAGCATCAGTTGTAAATTGTTTTACCGGCTTAAGTGTAAGAAATATTCAACACTTCCAGATGATGTCCAACCTCATGGTAGGTAGCTGCCGCTTGTATGGCTCTGCCAGGTAAATGCTACATGTAATATGGATGTGTCTACATAGGTAGGTTTAAGGTTTAAGGGTTGCCAACCAACTACTACCGTTTGTTCGCCCTGGACTGTAACTTGGTTTGCCACATTGTTGCAGCCCGTATTTAGCGCTCCGTTTTAACTTAAATAAGGAATTTATGCTACTTGTACTCCTGGTTTTTGTTATTTTAATCTGTGTGTTTACAGAGAGTGTATCTTACAGCAAGCTGAGGTTTAACCAACTTGAGCTGGGACTCGAAAAGTTGTCCAACTGCAGTTAAGCGCCAAAGTTTATTACATTCATTTGCCTGGCAACGGCCAGCAGGCAGAAGGGTGAAAAATCCCGAACTAAGGGCTACTTACGGCAAATTAATTAGTTGTTATTTTTAGTGTTGTGAAACTACTTAAACTTTTAAAAACAAAAACGCGTATTTAGTAGAAAAGTAGATAAACCAGGTAAGGAGCCTAAAATTTTGAGGAGGCGAAAAAGCAATTATGTTCTTTACTCGGATGTCGGCAACAGCAAAGGCTGCAGGTTTTCAATTAAAACCAGACCAAGAGGCACCAAGTCAAAGGAGCGACAATTTGAGTTCGTGGGAGTATAAAGTATGAATGTAATTCAATGTGTTTTTGTTTCATCTGGTATACAATTGATAAATAAAATACAGCACACAAGCGTACCTGCCAACAACACACACATGCATATATTCTTATATAAAGGGTGTTTTTTTTAGAGTTGCAAAAGTTTAAATCATAAGACAACAAAATACGTTAATATCATGGAAGCGAGTTATGACATTAATGTTTAAATGACACGCCAATAACTCTTCGAATGTTGATTTCCGGGTGTTCAACTGAATTTGGTTCATCGACGTAGACAAGTGACTTTACATAAACCGAAAGAAAGTAATTCAATGGTGTCAAATCACACGATCTTCGTAGTTATTTGAATTAGCAGCTCTGAACTACGATTATGGACGCCAAAGAAAAAAAGAAGTTTCACGTAAGGAACCAATACAGGTAACCCACCTAAAACGCGGGTTTCAATAACGCGTTTTCGCTACAACGCGGTCCCAAAATGTGGAAATTTTCTTACAACGAGTTGGGCAACCCTCACAATGAATTCTTGTATATATTTTTGAAAATAGGAACATAGTGAAATTGGCGCATTCAGTAAAAGGCGATGGATTTGATGAAATAACAATGGTTGATATTGAAGAATTAATTGCGGACGACGAAATAAACGAAGCAGATCTAGTGGCAATGACAAATGAAGAATCGGTTGGCGATAGCTCTGATGAGCTTTCCGATGTAGAAAATTAAAACTTTTCACAAAAAAGTATCGAGAAAGTTTTAAATATGGCAAAGAAGTTGGAAGAATGCATTTTGGAGAACGATCTTTTAAGAGATAGATCAGAAATATTTAAACGAAATCTTCTAAACAGCTTACCTGCCTATCAAGAAATTTATAAAGATTTACGAAATAAGAGCAAACAAACTTTATTAGAAGATTTTTTCAAACCGATAATCGATGAAAGAATGCCCGAATCTGATAGTGAATCAAACTCAGATTTTCAACTAGTATGAACAAATCGTTCGAGACAAATCATACTAAGTGATGAGGAGTTCATATCCGCTACAACACGATTTCCTACAACGCGGCATTTTTTGGGAGCCTATTCCCCGCGTTGAAGTAGGGTTACCTGTATTTTGATAACATTTTTCCACAATTTGCATTCATAGCAAAATGCCAAACCAAACTCAACAATAAGCAACTATCAGCTATTAAGTGGGTTGTCAGACTCAAGTTGTGAACCTCTAAAAAAACACCCTGTATGTGTATGCATGCAATTTAATTTTGGTTGCCTTTGTAGCGGGTTTGTTTCATGCCATTTCATGGTGGTTGCTACAATTTATTATACAATTGCCAATGCTATTGTTGTTTTTAATAGTTTTGACCCCGCACACGGCCACAGAACCACTGAACCACTCGACCACACACCAGCTACACTACGTACCATAAGTTGACATACAAGAAAATTGCATGCAGTTAATTGCCCAGGGCTGCCGCTGTGCCCGAGAATCCATTTGCAACCTTTTTCCACGCCAAATCAATATGGCGTCTGCAGAAAATTATAGGTTAACAAATGACTCTTTGCAATTCTCAAGTGCAGCTTGCATCCAACTATTATTTGGCGTCTGTTGAAAGGAATAAAAAAACCGATGGCAAACGTTCCTTAATTTACTCACTATATAAATATATACAAAAACACGTTTATGATTTACAAACTAGTGAATGGGCAGTAACTGCCTGATTCGGTTGTTCCAATATGCTGGTCCACCATGCAATAGGTTTCTCTAATACTTGAAACATAATCAGTGGTATATATTTGACTTTTCAGGTATTCAATTGGGTTACTGGGCTTGGGCCAAAGCGTTGCTAGCCGGCGTTTAAATGCCAATTGAAACACAGCCTCGGCCACCTCCTTGTTCACGCAATGCACCTTTGAGAGCGGTGGAAAGACATTTCGTTTGACCAGATCATTGGGCCAAACTAAATCACTCATGCGTTCTGCAGCCGCAATCAATAAATCATCTGTCAAGGTGGCTACGCCAGCCGTTATGGCACCCATTACAATTCCAGATGTTAGAAAGATGTTAGTACAGAAACCAGGCTGATACCACTTGTTGGCATACTGCACCGGCTTAATCGCTGAGCCCGAAATAAAAATGCAACGTCCTTTGGTACGAACAAAGGCTTCCTCCGCCGTACATTCGGAATGTACAAAGGGTCTCGACATGGCAAAGATAATTGGCCACTTGGTACTTTTTTCCATTGCATTCAGCACGTCTCTATTGAAGGCTCCAGTATGAGAGCATCCAACTAGTACATTAGGCTTTACTTCAGTAATCACATCTTCCAGCTTATCAACGGGCTTGTGGTTCTTCTGAAATGCAAGCAACTCTTTTGCCATTGGATACTTTGGCCTGTTCAACGCTAAGAGCCCAAACTCATCGCAAAACCAAATTCGCTGTCTGGCTTCATCTTCGCCCATGCCCTCTCGCTTAAAGTAGGCCAAGCAAAGATAAGCCATACCCACATTAGTCAGACTGGTGCCATGGAACATAAACAAATTGTCCGAAAAAGATAGGTCAGTAATTTTTTGGGCTGCCAGCAAACCAGCCAGAGCACTGGCGGCATGACATTGCAGATCAATATTAAGGAAGCACTGACGTTTCCGATACTTTTGCAATTGTTGGACGGCACAAGACATTTCAAAGTCTACGCTCAGAATAAGCGCACGCGGTCCGTAGAGACGCAAGACGGCCTGAGTGAATTCCTCAAAGAAATCTTCGAATTCGTCACCACGCACACGTGGCTCTGGCAGACCTACGTAGATACTATCAGAAATCAAATCTGGATTATCAGTACCCACATCGAGCACCACAGGTAGACATAACTCAGGATGTATACCGGCATATAGTGTATTCTGAAATAACCTGGTAAGAAGAGTAGCCATGCTGTTCGCTCCATAATCGCCAAAGTCTAACACGGACGAGCCGTCGGTCACCAGAATGCATCGCACTTTGCGATGTGGCCAGTTCCTCAGCGTTTGATAAACATGCCCTTTGTCCTTGATGGTGATATTCATGCCAACCATATTTAATACCAGCAAGCTATAGTTTTTTATCATAAAGTCGCTGGAGGCACAGTCGAGTACAGGCATGTAGGTATCCCATGAGCTGTGCAACAGCCGAAAGAATAGCTTTCGGTTCCTTTCGTATAAGCTCATTAGGTAAATCCATTTGCGGAATCGATTAGTTAAGTTACTAAATACCAGCTTGCATTGTTCCAACTGAAGATCCTGGTCACGCGTGTTGAACGGCAAGAGTCCGTGAATGTATGAAGCTTGACGTTCTTGATATGTAAAGGCGCAGAATTTGTTTTCACAGCTTAAAAGTTGTCCATGTCCAGTTAGCTCTCCAGGTGGTGCACTTAAATCATTTTGCCAGAATGTGTCCACATCACGGCTTAGGCCTTCGAGTTCGGCGTTCTTAACGACAACTACGCATTTCTTATCATCATCTTTCAAGTAGTTGTTCTTGCATTTTGGCTTCCTGGAACGCTGCATTATATATTGTATGAATTGTATATCCAAAAATTATGTGTATTATTTTGAAGTCAACTATTATTTTCTTTGAAACTTAAAATATTGCCTACTCATTAACGCAGCAACCGAAAGACAGAGAGAGAGAGAGATAGAGAGAGAGAGAGAGTAAGAAACGTTGAGAGTTTCTATATTCAATTTGTACTCATTTGCACAGGGTCGACGTCACTGTGGTCTTGGACCAGGCTGTTGCAAAAGCAGCATTATGCAAATTTTGCCGCGTACTCTTAGGAGCAAGCTCAAGGTTCGACTTGACGCCCAGAAAATGTCACGGTTTCCGGTCTGAAATCACATTTTTTTTGCTTCTTTCTTTTACTTTACACATCAACTTGTAGAAATTTGATGTAAAATATCAACAATGGCAATAACGACAGCAAAAAAAAAGAAAGGAAAAGCTCAAGAAAAGCAGCTAGTTGCCCAGCTTGCTCACCTTTTATGCTAAATACGCCGAGTCAGTTTGGAGGAGTTGGTTTCAAATGTGGGGAAAAGTGGTAGTCAAGGGATCGCCAAGCAGCGCAGACAAGAGCCATTTGTGGCGGGCACAAGTGCACTTGAGGCAGTCTTAAGTGAAATGGCAACAGCGTAACATTTTCGGCAATGTGGGCAGTGGAAGTCGGGGTCATTGTTAAAGCCGCACAGTGGTCGAACTAGTCGTCCTAGCATTCGTTCGTTAAGTCAAAAATGAATCCTTAGCTAAGAGCATATGTATAAAACAATATATAATGCAATGAAAGAACAATTAGAAATGGTTCCGAAGGCTTGGAAGTAGCTATAATCTTTCTGCAAGATCTTAAGTCCATCCCTCCTTCGTCAGTCGGAGTCAATGGGAGCTATTGAAATTCGTATTTTTATCAGTATACCAAGTTTAAGATAGTGATATCTGTTCTACCACAAGAGAACCTTTCTACTAATAGTTTGTTATTATGCCGCATACATTCTTAAAGTAGGATCAAAAGGATAAAAAATTTTCACAAATTTAGTATACCCTGACCCTATTGGCACAGATCTCTCTGTTCACTCTTCGCGTACTTTTGACACCACCTATTCAAATACAAAACGCTTTTTCCGGAGAATGGATTTTTTCAGCATAGTTTAATATTTCATCAATTGGTTAATTACATTTTTATGCCCTGTATTTATACGCACTAAGGGTATACTAGATTTGTTCAATGTATGTAACGTGCAGAAGGAGGCGTGGCAGACCCCAAGTCCTTTATACCAAAATGTTTATCATAGCCTCGGGTAGTGGTTGACCATTGATTTCCGAGACTATACGAACTAGAGACACGAAACTTTACCAACTGTGTGCATATTTTCTGAGAAGATTAAGTTTGCTGAATCATTTCCCCCGCAGTAGATTCCGGTTTGTAGCTAGACATCTGAAATTTGCCACAGCGATGCGTTGTGGTTTATGCATCACTTAATTAAATCGGACAAACGCAACAAAAGTTTAGTCAAAAATTTTCAAATTCCACCACTCCTTTGCCTATAACCTCCATCAATATTTGACTCTAAGTAACTAAAGTAACAAGAATCACCATTTGATTGATGTGACTCTAATGAACAAAAACGATCCAATTGGAAAGTTCTTTCAAAGAATATTCAGGAATACAATTTGTTAAAAAAAAAATGTACAGGGTATTCCACTTTCGCGCACCGCCTCGACTATATTAAATTTTGTATTTATTGTTTCTTGGAGTTGTTTTTTGGATTATAATGCAAGTAAAAAGCAAACGATTGGATCTTCAATCGCAGGGGCTCCGCAGACTGCGCGCCTGGCACGTAACCGAATGCTAATTTGACCAACAACGTTCGGACATACTATTGGAGGTTTCAAATATGGTAATAAAATATTAAATTCTATCGAAAGGAAATGGACGTTAATATCAAAAAACTTAGTGCTGGCATAGAACTAGACCATGACTCCTAGCTGCCCTTCGACTGTTACATAAAATATACAACTACATTGGCCACATTGGACCACTGTCCAATGGCAATGGGATGGATAGCTGTAATAGCCGGCATTGCGGAAACGGAAGTAACGCAGAATTGCGCAGCGCATTAAAAACAAAAGGTACAAAGACTTGGTCATAAGCGGCTTAATTTGCCGGGGTAGTGTTGTATTTCGTCCTCCGGTTGCTAAAAATTCGAAAGTGGTTTGACGCTAGTCTGCTGCTGCTGCTGCTGCTCCAGCTTCTTCTCACGTCCACCCAACAAAGTGTAAAACAATTGAGAGATGGGAACAATGTGGGGTAATTTGCATAAATAACAAAATATTCAACTGCTAATTTGCAAAGGAAGGAATATACGACTGCAATCAAACAAAAAGTACCAACAGAAATTCCAAAATCCAATTATATGCTGTCTAGGCCATCAGCGGATAGGAACAGGTGAGTGAAATGGCAGTGGCCAAAAAGAGCTTCAAATGTTCATAATGAAATAAATTTTCAATCAATCGTTTGAGTATCGCCAACGAGAGACACAAAGTAAAAAAAGGAAAGCCAGGACAGCCAGGCCATCAAAGGTGGCGGCCAGCAAGCCAAAGCTGCGCAATAGACACAACCCTAGCCAACAACAAAATGGCCAACATTGTGTTTACACCATGACCGATCAGCGCAAGTTTTATTTCCGCTGGCCAGAGGACATTTGGCCATTGTCCGGCAGCACCATGGCACATTTGCACTTTTTGGACATTAAAGGGGAGACTGCTGGCGTTTTTTGTTTTTGGCATTTCAGTTGCTTACGGATATGCTACAAATTGAATTTCTGCCGAGGGGCATATTAAGAGTTTGGATAAACACCAACAAGCAGACATACTACGGTGGGGGGCGGGGGAGTGGGTTTAGTGTGTGTGTGTGCCTACGGCTTTGGCGTTTTAACATAAAAATTTATGCGCTAGATGCAAGAATGCCAAAAGGTTGTCCTAGCTCGGGCTATATCCGTGAATTTGAAGTTTGTATTGAGTATTTGTATTCGCATCTTGCTCGAAAAGTTAAATGAAACTACGAACTGTGATACTTTTGATGGGAGTCCTGGAAGGCCTGGAATCCCTGTCACAACATTACTCGTAAGTGGCGCGCCCAGGTGAGCAACCAGCAACCACTACAAACACCAATAAATATGCATACACATGTGCCGTCCGAGAAAATAAAGAAGAGTTTTTCGTAACGTTTATGCAGCGTAATTTGAATATTTTATGCCCGAAATTCGATTCGGGCCTGTTTCGACACGTACACTAACAACTTTTGCATATGGAAATTGATTTGCTTTGCCATGTTTGTTGGGCTCCATCGCTCCATCGCTCCACCTTTGTGACTAGCTTTGGTCATTCACTATAGACGAATCCGAATCGGTTTTTTTTTGGGATGCTTTTTCATTGTTTTTTTCGCTCACTTTGACAGTTGTCAAACGCATAAAAACAAAAGTAATTTTCGGCTCACTTGACGCTTTGTTGTGTTTGCCTAGCAAACAAAAACAAAAACAAAAACAAAAGCAAAAAACTATCAAAATAGTTATCAAAAAGTTTTTCATTTTGAAAAATGCCAAACGAAGCAATTTATATGCTGAACGTGTCGTGTTCCTGCGCATTATGTCAAGAGTGCAGGGGGGAATGTAGTTCAGAAGCTAGGTGGGGTACCCCTAAGCGCTATATTTCATAAACGACAAACACAAGTACCTTCTTCTATGGAATGTTATATTTAACCAAGCGCAATCGAGTGATTAATAAAAAACCATTTTAGCCTAGCAAATAAAAAGGCAGACAGTGGCGTCGGAAGGTAAATTTTGATGGGTGGGCTCAGATAAATCATGTTTTAATAGTATAAAACTATTAAAAATGCTTTATTTGGATATAAGATTTTGAAAAATCAAACCTACACTCGACCAAAAACACGTTTTCGTCCGTCATTTCTAGAAACAAATTCACGCATTATTTCTTCTAGATTGAGTCCGCCTATTAAGTTTTCATGAACATGTTATATCGTCGCAAAGCGCTGGACGAATGTTCCGCTGTAGCAGCTGATGCCGGAACAGTCAACACGATGATAAGCAGTTGAAGGACTTGCTGAAGCATTGACTTGACTGTTTTGAATTCTTTAGCGAGGAATTTAGCAAAATCTTGACAACATACAGGAAGGGGATCCAATGGGAGTGTTGACAACATTTTTAGATCTGTTCTAAGGAGATCCGCATCAAAGTCATTCGAGAAAAGTTGTAATAACTCTCGGATATTATCCGAGCTCGGAATGTTTTTTCCAGAATCGGGTTTTCAAGTCGAATCACGGTCTTTAGTCCTTTTTGATTGAAACGGTCTTTTAATTCTGTCATCATCAAATCAAGAACTTCAAAATAATTTTTTCTGAAAGTTGATACAGCATCAAGTTCTGTGGATGGAACGACATTTGTCGTGTATTCCAACATTTTGGGTACTTTTTTTGCTCTGGAAGTGATTGGAGAGTTAAAACCTCGTCTGTTGTGGATTGAGGAATCTTCTGAAACGCGGTTGAAGTTCTCATTGCCTCTAGTTGCGAAATCAAGATCTCTACTGATCGTAGCACACCAGCTGCTGTTTGTTTTGGAGATTGCAGCGCTCTAGCAAGGGTTTCGCACACACCGAATATTTCGATTGTTGCATTTCTGTATAACATGAATAATTTTTTGAGCCATCCGTACTATCACTTTCTTTTCGGGAGATTTTGCACCTGGTTCATCAATGATCTTCTGTAACGTTTGTCGGACCCTGGCGTACTCTTTCTTATACCTTGCAACAGCTTTAACTCGAACGAACCAACGAGTAGGACACATTGCAATTAAATTGTGAAATTTTTCTTCGGGCTCATTTTTTGTTGCATACACAACCGGGTTTTCGTACACTTTTCTTCTCTTAGAAGATTCTAAAAAAAATGTTCTTAACAATACAATGAATATTACAGATTTTATCATTTTCTTTGGCAACTTCTTGCAGTGCGAGATCGAGAGAATGGTTAGAGCAATGCATATGTATCGAGTTTAGCTGCTTATCGAAACAGCAACCAGCCACGGGAATCTTCTAGGTTGTAAAGTCAAAAAAAAAAGTAAAGCCCAACCATCAAAATTCATAGGTGGGCTAAAGAACACCCAACTCCCCCGGTTCCGACGCCACTGAAGACAGGGATATTCGTTGTTGTTCAAATAGTTGGGTTTCATAAAATATTGAAATTCGATACACAAAACGAACGAAAAAAAATGTTTAAGTGGCCAACCAAAAGCGCATTGTAACCATTTATTGTGTAGCTATGTGTAAACAGAGTTTGGTTTTCTAGTTTCTTTTTATTGAAAAGCTCGGGGGAACAGGCTGGCATTTTATTGAAAATTGTTGCATACATTGAGGCGCAACAGTAGTGCATACTAGTTCTATATAATATGAATTTATCTGCGGGAATTTATGTTGCATTTAAAAATATTTGTCATAAAAGTGAGAAATAGACATTGTTCAATATGAATTGGATATTGAGTGGTGTGGAGGGGGCAGTTGGGCTTGCGAATCATTCAAATAAATGTCAAATGTGTGGCATGCCGCCTACGAGACGAGCCTTTAACTCGTGCAACTTGCACAAAAAGTTAAAAGTCTTAAATAAAATTTTAACAAGTCCAATAAAAGCGCAACATACAGTTCCAAAAAAGAAAAAAAAGAGCAGGAGAGCAACAACTTGCTCGAGACTTGACTGGTTGTCAAAGCTTTGGCTGAATAGCTCCCCTCCCGGCCCATAGACACTCAGAGTTGGGGAGACGCGGACTCACATACGGATGCGCACGACGAACTCGGAAGTTCGGAATTCGAAATTTCAAAGCGCAAAACTTTATATCGGAGGCTGCTCGTCTTTCACTTTTGAAACTTCAAAGCCTTTTTGGCTTTGGCTTTATATTTATTTTTATTCTTATGTTTTCCTTTTGATTTTGTATTTTATTTTCTGTGTTGTGGCACGTGCACTTAAGGATTTTTTTTTTTTTGGCTTACAGCAAATTTCAACATTCTAATGCAGAAATATCTCGAAAATCTTCGAGTTTGCTAAACATGCGTCCTGGCACTTACGCACTGGACCCAAAAATCATGCCTACAATCAGAAATATTTTACGGCAATAGTAATGAGTTTAATTAACTTGTTGCACGCTCCCAGCCTGCATTAAAAGCTGCTCTAATCGTGCCGAAACTAATCGCATGTATCCGGCGAATAATTCCCCAACACAAATGGCACAGAAGCACAACCAGAAATATTAGTGCAAAATTAAAGGCAAGAACCAAAATAAACCAAAAACAAAATAAACACGAAATCAGCACGTCCGCCACAAAACATATAAACATGCAACTCGGAACTCGGAACTGGACAGTCCTCCCGAAATACTAGTACCGCGTGTTGGAGTTCCAGCAAAATTTGCACATAAAAATTGTTAACGGAAGTGAAAATTAATTAAAGCCATGCTAAAGCACGAGCTGGCACGCAAGTCTTAAAACGCACTTCAAGCGATTACAACAACGACAACTACTTGGGTCCCCGGTGAAATTCAGAGAGTCGCCTCGTTTCGTTATGGCGACCACAATGACCCACCCAGGGAAGCTGCATTACCCGCTGACAAGCTACGAGTACTATATACATACATACATATATATTTGGGCCAACATCGAACAGAGTAAGCGCCATGGTGAAACGAACCGAAGGTTACGCGCTTTTAGACGTGCCCAAATATTTACGAAACGTGTCAAAAACGTTGAAAACTTTGCGCCTCAGTGCACTGTCCCGTCGATGATGGCCCACAATGCTGAATTGAATCGGCATTGTTCATTTGTCCCGCGCCACGTACAAAGCTGCAGAAGATGGTCTTGAGCGCCAGCTAACGAGCAGGTGCGTATCCCCAACCCACCAAATACATAAATGGAACTCAAAGTGTAGTCGCGTTCTGGGAGCGGCCAAGCAAAAACAAAATGATAAACAGATATCAAAGACATGGGACTCACTAAAATTGTCGGAACAATTCTTGGATGCGTACAACAATGACAACAACCAACAACAAAGATAACTATCGAAACATCAACAACAATACCAGAGCACAGAGACCCTCGGTGGTTCCCCGTCATCATCATCATCATCATCTGCATACACCTATTAACATACTTAAAGTGAATATTTAAAATGAAACAAATATTTTTAAGTTTTGTTAAATGTATTCTGAATATCAAATGTGTCCTCATAGGTTAGATTTGTCAGCTCTTTCGATAAGTTCAGAAGTAACTATCACCGGTTAGTTTCGATCTCACATTCAGTATTAATGAAATTTTTTATTTAGATTTTTGGCAACCGTAAAATTGTTTTTTTTTTTACAATATTTAAGTATAACTTGTAACTTGTTGGGTCCAGAATATGCTCCATCTACGAAATGTATTGAAATAGGCAGAAGGAGGCGAAAATAAAATACCTATTTTCTGTACATCAATGAAGGAAAAGATTATAAGACCAACGCAGAAAAGTCCGACAGGTTTCCGGAAGACACCTTCTTACCACCTAAGAGACCAGGGATTTCAACATGCCAGTATAGTAAAGTGCCAGCACAAAAAAGCAGCTGTTCTTGGGGTAACTGCTGAAAATGTATAACTCCGAAAGTGATTCGGATTCGTTTTATTTTTATTTAAACAGCATTATTTCATTACTATTCTAAATATTAGTTACAAAATTGATTATTTAAAGTAAAATATACATTTTTAAAAATGGCGTACGGAAAGTTGGGCTCGGACGACTTTGGGATACCCTGTACCACTAGCTTGCAATAAAATCCGACTCCTTCACAAAAAACCAAAAATAGAAGAATTTTTTAGCAAAAAAATTTGTTTTTGACCGATCGTTCCTATGGGAGCTATATGATATAGTCAACCGATTTCAATAAAATTTGACACAGTGATTAAATACCTTAAAAAAGATCTGAATGCTGAATTTAGTTCAAATATCTTTACAAACAAACGAAACACATCGGATTTTGTATAAAAAACGTTTTTTTGGACCGATTGGTCCTATTTGGATTAAATTTAGTACAGTGCTTAAGAACTATACAAAACTCACGAATATCAAATTTGGTCCCAATATCTCAACAAACAAACGAAACACAACAAATTTTGTTAAAAAATCGATTATTTTGAAGATCGGGCTATGGGAGCTATATGATATGATATAGTCAAGCGATTTTGTTCAAATTTGTCAAATTGCTTAAGTGCTCTAAAAAATTTCCAAACGCCAAATCTAGTTACGATATCTTTATTAAAAAACAAAATATAGCGAATTTTGATTTAAAAAAGTTATTTTAGCCGATCGGTCCTATGGGCGCTATATGATATAGTCAACCGATTTTAATGAAATTTGGTACAGTACTTGGGAACTTTTAAATATCAAATTTATCTCCGATATCAAAAAAATAAAATAAACTTGTCTCCTGTGGAATAATATGGGATCTAATGTGAAAGTTTGGTTACTCTAGCCCTTAGCATCTCTGAGATCTAGGCGTTCAAACGAACAGACGGATGGACGGACGGAGGGACAGACGGACATGGGTAAATCGACTTATCTATTTACGGTACAGGGTATAAACATTACACAAAATATATCAGATTCTTATTCCATCAAATCGTAACTAGAAATTTAAGCAAGGGGAATAAAAAGTAAAAGTTAAAGTAGTATAAACAAATGTTGTTTAAAAAATGCCTAAAATCCATCTTAATTTAAAGTTTTAGCAAAAAATGTATTTGATTAAATTTGGTATAGTGTTGGGTAACCCTAAGAAACTGACAAAAAACAAATTTGGTTACGATAACTTCATAAACGAACGAAACACAAAGAATTTTGGTAAAAAATGTTTTTTTTGGCCGATCAGTCCTATATGATAAAGTCAACCAAAATTTGGTACAGTTTTTGGGAACTATAAAACACTCCCGAATACCAAAAACCAACGAATTATTCATCTAAGACTTTGGACTTTTTTCGATATTAAGAAGACAAATAAAATAAATGTTTCCCCTGATACACTCCCGGTCAATGAAATAGACTCAGATATTTTTTTTCCAAAATTGTATTCGCAAAATCAAAAAAGAGTGAATCGTAAAAAACAATATTTTTCTATTATTCAGGACCTAAATCTTAATCAAAAAAACAATTTTACACTCTATGTCTGCAGGTTTTTTTTAGTATTTGATTTTGTGTAGATACATTATTAATACACCCATTTTTATAGGTCAATGAAATAGAGTCAAGGCTTAAAAAAGTATTTTAAATGACAAATTCAATCGATAACTCTTTATACATTCGCATTTTTATGTTATTTAAGACTAAACTCGTAATTTGTGTATCCACCTTTATTAGAAATAACTTCTTAAATGCGGTTAGGCAACGAAGTTTAGTTTTAACTTACTCCAGGCAAATTTGATGGCATTTTTCAACGATTCGACATCTTCAAATTGTCGTCCTCCTTCATAAAGCTTTCTCGAGAGCCATCCCCATACATTCTCAATAATATTGAGATCAGGAGAGTAAGACGGCCACTTCATTAAAGGAACATTTTGATCACCATTCCATTTCTTTACTTCTCGAGAGGTATGTATTGGGGCATTATCTGGCTGAAAAGTCCAGGATAACGGCTCAAAAATTATGGTTAATTGGACAAATGCTTTTTCGAGAAGTTCCTTGTAGCGAGTGGCATTCATTTTGGAAAAAACAAACCCGATATCGACTGATGCAAAGTAAGAGATGGTCAAATGGTGTTTTTTCTTTCGTATTTTATAAAAAAAGTAATAATTAAAGACATCTGGTCCATCCAAATTTAGGCGTATGTCGTCCGAAAAAACGATATTGCACCATTCGGTCTCCCATGCCATATTATTCCGAGCAAAATCAGAACGAGCTTTCTTACGAACGTTTGTTAGAAGTGTTTTTTTTTTTTTAATTTTAATCTTTTTAGATGCTTTGCGCTTCTAACCACTCGGCGTACGGTAGATATATTGGCTTGGATATTAACCACAGAAAACATTGAGTTTGAAACATCTCGGCGTAACTGCTAGTCTGTTTGGGGTTTTCATATTATTTCCATAATTTGACGGGTTTTTAGGAAATGACACACAACTGACTGACTTCGTGTGATTTTTTCTGCTATTTATCTGGTTTACAAGTCGCTGTCTCGATACGCCAATACTTTGCCTATTTCCTCAGCTGTTAAAACTTTCCCGCGACCCATTTAATATTTCAAAAATGCAACAGTTAAAAATGTTATTAAATTTGCACATTTGGTTTTTATCAGCAACTAAAATTACAGCCTCTGTGTCTATTCTAATGACCGCCTAAAAAGCTCTATTTTTCGCATAGCGCAAAGAAAAATTTCTTGTGCTCTTTCTGGTGTCCAGAAATTGTGCAACTTATCACTCTACAAAATAAAACAACAATTACGGGGAGAGCTAATGCCATAAAGGAGAGAATCAAGCAAGAACAAAAAAATACCGCTGAGTCTATTTCATTGATCGGGAGTGTATAATAGTGCATCTAATCAGAAAATTTGATTGCCCTAACTCTTACCATCTCTGAGATCTAAGCGTTCGTTCATCATACGTTAGGTAACTTTGGGGGGTCGCCGACATTTTCTTCTGTATTTTACATAAACTTGAACAAACTTAATATACGGTGAAGGGTAAAAAAAATGTATCCAAAGTGGTTTTATATTTCATTACCAAACAAAACTTTCACACTACACATTCGCTTTCTCAGCCCAAGGGATCCTTTTAAGGGTGTATGAAATCTCACTAGCTTGACGACGGTACCCAGGAATAAACTATTGCTTCATCGAAGTTTAAATTTATCTTGAATGTAGCTTAACAAGATGTTTTCACATTGGAAGTTTTTTGTATAGGGTGCGTAGGATTTTATATAGCTCCCATTAGGCAACCCTGCGACTTGTTCGACATCTGATTTGGTTCCGCCATTTAATAATGAAAATTTATTTAAAAGATTTGATTCTAGCGCAATTATTTCGTGTGTCGATCAAAATCCACAGAAGATGTTGCAAAACTGATTTCTTATCTCACAACAACAACAACGTACGTGTTTCTTGAGGTGGCGGACAGAAGGGTATTCACTGCCAACTGTGGACGATGACCACCCAGTTTTTGTGGTCTCAAATCGAGAATAGAAACTAAGTGGATATGGTGCTCCAGAAACGTGCCACACAAGCTGCGAAACCATCTATATTTTGCGTGAACAGTTCCCCAGTATTACTTCTTGTTCCTGCTATGTCTATTGGCCGCCAAGGTCATCCGATGTAACCCCATTGGATTTTCTTTGTTGGTGATATTTACAGTCGCTCGTCTAAGTTAATGCTCCGAAGACACCTGAGGAGCTCAAAAATACGTTTATCAGGAAGTAGCCGGAATTGAGCCCAAATTATTGGAAAATGTCATTGCAAATTAAAGCTTTCGTGTGAAATTCATTAAGGCTAGCAATGACGCAATATTCCCCAACTAATGGAATTAATAGTGCTTTTGTTCGATAGTAATTAATTTTAAAATTGTTGGACCCATACAAATGTATAAACTGTGAATAAAGATCGGTTTTAATAACAGGTAACTACAAATAGGGTGAAATTATCGCTTGCCAGTGGTTGCTGTCTTACTGTCTATCAATGCTAATTAGTTATCTAAAGGTTACGAAGATCCTCCACTGACTGGAATTCCCAGCGCAGCGGCAGGCGTCGACTTTCCCTGCTCTATCTCGAATTATTTCTGAGATCTAATCATTCATAGGGATGAAAAAGTCCACGTCGAGTTCTCAAGAGACCCTCAAAATACTTTTTTCACAGCTTCTAGTTGCCACATCGTGAAATTCGAGGACTGTGATTTTTCAACATACCCTGTTGGAATAATGTGCCCGAAATTACTTTTTAATTTTTTGAGGCTTGAGAATAATTTTGTTAGTTTTCAAAATAGCAGAGATTGGAGGTAGTATGCATTATGAACTTTTAACATGCTATCTATAACCCTAAAAGATTAGACCTATGCTTATCCGGCTGTCGAATACTCTTATTCAATCTCCAAGTAGCATCATAAAAAGGCTCCTTTAACTGGAAAATCGACTTGTAGTTTATTCCACATAGTCCATTTCCATAACTGAATTAGATTATAAGAGAAGGTGTCTAATTAGAATACAATTTTATCTATAACTTTTAAGCTTTTCATCCGACTTGCAAAGTTTAAATAAATTGGAATGGCTCAATCTTAACAAGATCACGACCATTACGCATTCATTCTATAGATGGTTGCATTAAAAAAAAAAAAAAGATTCTTTTCAGATAAGAGACTATCTGCTGAGTATATAGTTTTAGTATTTGCCAGAGTAATCGGATTTGAGCAACTTTAACACGAACCGCAGACGCACATTAAAACTATTCCAGACAGCAGGAACGACAACACCACCAACAACAACAACAAATACTATCTACATAAGGCAAATTAAACAAAAATCTGGCTGGGAGCAAGTCGAAAACTGGGGAAAAGTGCTCTCTCAGGCTGTTTGTTTGCTGTTTTAGCCAAGAAGACAAGTTAATTTATGGCAACCAACGAACCAGTTAGCAGGCAACTGCAGTGGCAACAACAACAACAAACAAACGCAGGATAAATACCAGGGATATGGCGATATGGCTACCACTTAAATGACGGCTCATATAGAATACTTGCCGCTGCTTAACTGCGCCTTAATTTTTGTTTTCCCAGACTTGACTCTGATTATGTTTTTTTTTTTGTTTTTTTTTTTGCCAAATGTTTGTGCCAAAACTTTTGCTAATTTGTGGTAATGTTAATGCTTAACTTTGCACAAAATTAGTCAAGTTCTGCCGACCTGCCAACTGCTTCCAACTGCCACAAACAACACCAAAAACGATGACGACGACGGCGACGGGATTAAGCGTATTGTAAGGCAAAAGTGTTAAGTTGGAAATAAATGTTGACACTTGCGGTAAAATTGAGTTTTTATGCCGAAACAAAAACAAAAGCACCGAACTTCAAGGTGGCATTCCTTAAAATGATGAACATACTCTGCGCTCAAACTCGCCCCCAAGAACCCCAAGTACTTTAAAGTTTTCAAAGGTATGCAAGCAAAAAGGACGCTTGACGTCACAGGTGCAAAAGATTCCGCCACTTTGCCGCGAAAATGGGCAGCCAGACCCCATGGACTGCAGTTAATTACAAGTAACTTAGCTACGACCAGGACACTTGCCTTAAGTTCTACCTCAAACCTTCGAATTGTGGGGTGGGGTGGGGGTTGGGGGGAAGAACAGTCTTGGAGGAAGTGGAATGCATTTGCTTAGGCCGCTTGGATGTCGCTACTTTTATGGCAGCTGAGGTATGCCGAGTGTTTCAAAAGTATTTCGTGTGGTAAAATTAATTTATAAGTTGCCTTCATGCGTAGCATAACTTGCAACCTAGAGCCCCAAGTACTATGTAGTTCCTTGGCCAAACGTCCAAAACGTCCTCTGCGAGGGTTGTTGGCTATGAGCATGAATTCATAGGGAGGGGGGTTACGTACCAGAGGTTCGCTCATAAACCTTTGCAAAAGTTTCTGACACTTGGCAAGTGCTTTTGCTTGGCTTTTCCACAAAATTTATAAAGTGTCATATGTTGGGCAACGCCAACGACAACAACGACAACAACAAAAGCGATAACTTTTAATAAAGTTAAGTAAAGTAAATTTATTTGTAAAAACTATGGTTTGGATGGGCATCTTAAAGCGGACGGACGTCACGACGGAAGACAAAACAATTATTGGATCATATGATGCATAATTTACACCAGCGTTAAATACTACAAGTTGTTATTTTTGTATTTTTTTTTTGGTTTTGTGCTTGTTATTGTAATAAATCAAACCAAGTGAATAAATCATAACTGTGCAATTCTCATATGTATATATATACCTTCTCATGTGACATATGGGAGAGAGTGCGGGAACACTTCGTCAACGTCGACGCCGTCGTCGTCGACAGCATGAAATAATGACATGAAAATTGACAATTTTATTCCTACTTAACTTGCTGAATGAGCGAATGAACGAATGAATGTATGAACGAATGTATGAACGAATGAATGAATATATCAAGCTGTGAGTGAGTGTCTGAGTGAGTGTGTGGCATGACATGCAAGCGAGTGTTTCGAAAAAACGAATTGTAATGCAAAGCAAAATGAAACCAGAGACTGAGTGACAGCGACTGAGAGACTTGGAAGTCTCCAGCGACGGAGCGACAGAGCGACTGACTAACTGAGTAACTGTAACTGTAACAGCTGCCAAACTAATGTGAATGACAAAAACAATAAGCTTACCCATAATAAAATACGAGTACATTGTAGAATAGAATAGAATTTGCGGAAATGCATTAGATGAGATGATGAGATGGTTGGTTATTTAAAGGCAGCAGCTTAAATGAATGAATGCACTCGAAAGTGTCTTATGAGTTGCCTTAGGCCTCAATTAATAGTCTAATCGAGTGTGTCTATCGTGAGGGTGTCTCTCTGTGTATGTGTGTGTGTAAATATTGTTATTTAGATAAAACCCTAATTTATATGCCTTATAAATCAATGCTTGTTATTATTTTTGTTTGTAATTTATAATAACATTTATGAGTTTCACCCGAGGCAGCATTTGGAAGGCCATTCACTGAATATTGAATATCGAATATTAACACTCACTTGGTTGCGCATTAGTTAAATAAACACAAAATATCTTATAATTTTGATTTCCATAAGCTTTCTCACAATTCATTCGTCGTAATTAATGTAGTACTGGTTGAGTAGGGTTCAACAAAAGTCACAGCAGCCTATGTCATCTGTCAGTCAGTCACTGCGACTGCGACTAAGCAACCCCAGAGAGTTTGATGTGTAAATAAACCGAAAGTGTTTCAGATGGATTAAATTAAATTAAATTAAATGGGGAAAAAAAAATCAGTCTCCAAAGTCTACACATAACTGAGTGAGCCTGAGGCTAAAGTGAACTGCCTACAGACAGTTCCAAACCGTTATTCAAGCTGCAGACAAAGCAAAAAAATGAAAGCGTTCAGATTTACGCATCGCATTTTCGTGCAATTTGCTGTACTTGCAGCTCTACTATTGGATACCTCTGCACTACCCCACCCCAGCGAAGACATTGTTTTGGTTGAGGAGATTGTAAGACTGAGCACAACAAATGCCATGCAGAATAACACCAGCGCCACGTTGATCACGCTCACCGAGTCTAGCAGTGAGGATGGATCGTCCAGTTCAGATAGCAATAGCAGCGATGAGCAGCGAGCATCCGATGATTTGATTTTTCTTGCACACAAAAGTCTCAAGCAGCAAGAGTCGGAGCATCAAATTGATTTGATAACATCGGATGAGGAGGATGCGCTTACTGCTCGTGATTCCCACGAATCTCAGGAGCTGCAGACTCCAGCCAACTCAATGGCTGCCAATCCCTTAGATATGAGCGCATTTGTAGCGCTGATACCCATGCGGGAGGTGAAGACAATTGCCAGCAATTATTATCGACATGATGCTGAGGTACAACGGGCCTATGCATTCCTAAACAGCAGTCATTTCGGGGAAATGAAGCAGCAGTTGATGCAGCTACCGGAAGTGCTTGCCTTCACACGATATTTGAACAGCAGTGGCCTTGATGTGGTCAAAATATTGCAGTCTATCACGCGCGCCATCAGTCCAACGGCTTTGCTGGAAACTGCACAGGAGCAGCTGAGTGCTGGCAACGGTGCGTATGAGTGACAAGTTAAGGCAACAAAAAATTTGGCTTATTTCAATCGAGTGCTTTTCAATAAACTCACTTGGGAGTGAGTGCATCGCATCAGCATGACAGGTTTGGACATGCTGTGTCTGACCACAAACAAGCCTTTAGCATAACTTTTGAACTTTTACTGCGTTGTGGCCAAGTCTGGCATTATGGCCAATGTCATGGTCCATGAACTCAACTATTCACACAAACCCACACACATAGTATAGTATATTGTACATCCTGGCTGTCTACCTGCATGCTATCATCGTTCACCCAGGCGACGCTTTAGCACACATGAACTGAATTATTTAGATGGCTCACAATTATGCAGAAGAGCGTAGACCGACGGACTCGGAGTGACAGCACTGGGAGAAACTTCTATTGCCCAGGACTTGAATTGTTTAGCATGACATGATGGCGCCGCAGCGCGCATATGGATTTTAATTAAATTCTACGCTCGATATTGATCGATTGTGCAAAAGTACTTCTTGGATTCAACTGTTCAATTTTATTTGCAGAAATTGTTGCACCCACGCCCGCTGGTGAAGCCGTTGAGTCCAGCACGAAGGAACAGCTCAATGGATTGCACGGTCTGGTCGATAGCATACTTGACGTACTGCCTCAGGACCAGATATTGGCCACATTCTTTGACAAGTTGGAAGCTGATGAGCAGTTCTCCAGATTGGTCGATAGCATAGGCACTCCAGCGTTTGCTAAGATTCTCAGCAAACTGCAGGTAAGCGGAACAACTTCAAAACATAAAAACAAATAAAACTGCGCTTGAAAAGGTGTAAAATTGTGATCCTGTGGCACGTGATGAAATTCCAAGTTTTGCACCTTTTTACCTAATGGGCTTTCCCCTTTTCTTTTTCTTTTTCATTTTCTTTTAAGTGCATGAAATCCCTTTTTTCAAAATTGTTTAAATAATTCCACTTAAAAATGAAACACAGTCACACACACACGCACACACAAAGTCCTGTGTTGTTGGCTAATAATTTGGCTCGGAGACGTGAGCAAAATATTGTAGCAGCCTTTTGAGCGCAGCATATTTTATTGGCCGCTATTTTTATACCCTGCGCCTTAAGCTATAAAGGCTATTTCAAATACATACTTGAGTATGTCACCTAGAGCAAAAGATGCCAAAGACTTTCTAATGTTATCTCAAATATGGAGCACGAAAAAAATTATATTACATTTTAATGTAATGCTATAGAGTATCTCAGAATCGGTCGAGCTTGACCGCTTTGTTTTGGTTTATTACAAGATGCCAACACCGACGCCAAGTTATGGCACACATATATATTTCCTTTTTCTTTCCGTTCTGGATCTCTATTTATTTGTGTTGCTTTTTATTCTTTCGCTCTGGTTTGGTGCTATACAAATCAACTTCCGACGTCTTATGCAGCCCCTTGCCCTAAAACTTTTAAGTTGACTTTGACTTGGCCAACCAAGACCAAGGCGTTTTTCTAATTGGCAATTGAGCTGCCTACGTGATGCACATATTTATGAAATCGTCAGTATGTCGTCTCTTTGGGTGTTTTTCCTAATGGCTTTCGTTTTTTTTCTCTCCTTCTATTTTTTTTTTTTGGCATTTCCTGACAACTATACGAGTATTTATGTTTATGTGTGAAAATATGCCAATTGATTTCGAATAAATTCAATGGCAGACCTATAATTGAAAATGCCAGAAATTCCAATGAACCTATAAACAGTCAGAGGGGAAGGGGGATGTCTTGATTTAAGGCAACAATAACTGCACATAAGATATGGAATATATTAATATGAATGAGAGTAGAAACAGCTTATAACACAGGTAAGATTGTGTACACCTAAGTTTGTATACCATTCGTATATGTTGGACCCTATGGGGTTAGGGTATTCTATGGTACTTTGTGGAGTGGTTTTAATTGATGCAGTTTATTGGCACTCCCAGTAGTACATTTTCGGATGTAACTTTTGTTGCACTTGTCAGATTTTGTTCATTTTTAACCCACAGATGAACATATGTCACCTGTTGGTAAAGCTTCACGTCTTTAACTCTTTTATTTCCTGAAATCCAAGTGTCCGCATAGACGCACGAACGGACGGACAGACGGAATGCCTACCCAATGTTATGATGAGGTTTTGGCTATAAAGGACTTTTGTTCCGTTACCCTTTACAGGGTATACAAATAGTTATACATTTTATTATGACAGTGTTATCATTGGTTCTCTAACTTACAAGTGCTCTCCATTGCTACTCGCTACTATCGTTACATATGCAGCCCTTGTGTGGTGGCCCAAGAAGCAGCAAAATGTGGCTATCAATAAATGCAGCAAGCTTCAAAGACTAGTATGCATAGCTCTCTCGGGAGCGATGCGTACCTGTCCGACAGCTGTCATGGAGTCAATCCTTGGACTCACAACACTGCATATTTTCATTAAAAATTCAGCCATGCAGAGTCTACTCCGTATCCAGATCACATCTAGACTCTTAGCAAGTGACACTGGACATGCCGCACTTATTTATTCCCTTCCTGACGTGTCGATTTGCTCTTATCAGATCTTATGATCACGGAACTTTTTTATAACAATAAATTTAGATATCTGATGATGGCAGCCCCGGTGGCAACAATGGTTCACGGTTGGGTCCAAAACTGAGCAGGGTGTAGGTGTTGGAATCGTTGGACTCCACACCAGAATCTCTACCGCTATGGGCATCTGGCCCAGTGTCTTTCAAGCGGAAATTCATAGCATAAAGATCTGCGTCCTTAGCATCCTTCTCAAGGGAACTAGGGGAGCAAACATATGCATTATTTCAGATAGAGCATCTCCTCCAGGATGGTTAAAGAATTCCATAACCACCTCCATAGTCGGCATATGTTGGGTGCCTGTACACTCGGGAGTGGATGGTAACACGATCGCTGACGATCTAGCACGACAGGGTGCCTACACACTGACTACATCTCCTGCGTCGTTTGTGGTATTGGTTGGTCCACGATCAAAACAATGATAAATAAATGGGCCGCAGGAGAACATAGGAGATACTGGTTCTCCCTTCCGGCGCTTCGTCAAGCAACAGGGCTTGTCAAACCTTCAGAAGACAAAAGCTCTTGGCAGAGCGGACCTAAAGCTCTGGTAGGCTTACCTATCTGGCCACCACATTGTCAGATGTCATCTACAGAAAATTGGCCTACCGGACTCTTCAGAGTGCAGGCTCTGTCTAGAAGACCGTGAAACCACCAGACATATTCTCTGTGACTGCTTAGCGCTGGTATGGGACAGAGCCTGTCACATGTGAAAGGAACGGATAAGTCCCTTCCATGTCAGGTGAATAACAACAAAAGACCTACTGCTATTCATGCGCAAAGCGGAAAGTCTTTTGCTTTAACTTAAGGGTATGACCTTTTGGTCGCAGTGCCCCACCTCTCTGTAAGGAACCCTTTTACGGAAAACAAAAAAAAAATCATTGGTTCTCTAT